>ML264331.1:41878-115699 GCA_005239495.1 Nicotiana undulata
CCCCGCGCGAACTCAACATCCTCAAAGATCCTCATATCATTAGCAAAGTAGCCTTAATAGTAGGATAGAAATTCTAAATAATTAAGGGGATATAAAATATTATTGGACAAAAGTATCTTAATTATCCTATAGAGATATGACTCAGTCTCTCGCTCCATAAAGAAGGTAACTGATGGATGGTTAATATATTCTTATTAACAGTTATGTTAACATGCAAGTCTCATTGAGCGAATCAATCATATGAAGTTAGTATAGATTTGTAACTTGATAAAGAACCAGGACCAACCAATTTTGTATTACGAAAGAGACTATTTTTTTATATTCAAAAATTAAAAATAACCAATCTTGTCTAATACAGAAACATAATCCAATTTCATCTAAAAATGGTGCAACATAAGTTTCGTTAAAATTGTAATAAAACCGGTTCTTAACAATAATCTAAAAGTTCCAATTTCTTCGACTTTCACTGACTTGCCAACACCAGCGTAGATGTATCTTTCACCATCAGTAGGCTTTCGGTAGTTCAGGCAACCCTACATAGACAAAGTGACGTGAGTTATTATACCCAAATCTATCCACCATATGTGTCTTGGTAATGAAGTCAAATTAACCTTAGAACAACAAAATTAAGAGGCGTACCTTTCTTTACATGTCATGCGTTATAGTTGGTACAATCCTTCTTCTTATGACCTCCAACTTTACAAAATAAACAACTATGTATAGTTTGTTCCTGATGTTGTTTCTTTTGTGTTGTTGTATCTGCAACTTCCTTATTCTTTCTCTTCTTGTCCGTCCTTTTGTCCTTATAAGGCACATCGACTAAGTGAGCACTTTTTACCTTTTCCTGCTTCAATCTATCCTCTTCCTGAACACAGTGTAAGATGAGCTCATTTAGAGATCAAGCCTCTTTCTGACAGTTATATCTCACCTTAGACTGGTTAAATTGTGGTAGAAGGGATATCAAAACCAAATGCACTAGCAAGTCTCAGAGGGGTCCAACTTAAGTACTTTCAACTTAGAAGCAAAATGAGATACTTGCATGATGTACTCCCTGATATTACATTTGCCTTGGTACCTCACTGAAATCAGACTTACCAAGAGTGTACCAAAAATCTCAGCCTTTTCACTCTTGACAAATACTTTTTCAATATCAGCCATAAATTCTTTAGCTGTCTTAACCTTGTCGAACACAGTGTCCCTGAATGATTTTGTAATGACTTTCTTTACGATCATCATACACATGCGATTTGACCTCTCCACCTTTCCATCTCCCTGTTTTCATTAGAGGTACTCTTATCTTTAAGAAATGGTGGAGAATCAACCCTCAACGCAAGGTCGAGATCCATGACTCAGAGTACTATATTGAGATTCTCTTGCCATGACTTGAAGCTAGTGCCATTTAACACAAAAATGGAATTGATGTTGGCAGTATTATTTGCAGGAGTAATTTCAGCTGAATCGGGGAACAATAAATAACAAATTAGCTCACATATGCTTAAAACTAAAAGATAAACCCCATCTAAAGGTAGCAGGCACCCCATTAGTATTTCATCTTTGGACAAAATATTGATTTGTAAGTGGTATTTTGGTGTAGTAACCAAACGCCGATAAAAAAGAACATATCAAATAATAAATCTTTTTTGGGCCAATTTATTATTCACTGGTAAAATTAAATAATTATCACGCATTTATTATCACAAGAGGCACATGTAATTCTGTTAAGCATTAACCTTCCTTTGTGCTGATCAATATTTACATAGGTCTCGCATACATAATCTTTTATATTTTAAAATAAATAAATCTTCACAAGAAAAGTCACTTTGGCAACATCAATATTTAAATTCAATTTCTCCAAATGAAACATATAAATTCCAAGCCAAATTAACGGAATCGTGGGCCAAAGAATTATTCTCATTAATGCTACCAATATAAATCCTTTTTTGGTTACAAAAAATTACAGCAAAGAAAAATTATCTAAATAGCTTTAACATTAATCCTTCTGGCAGCAAATAAAGGAGGACAATGCCTCCATCCCTCAAAATTTGCCCGACGCAAATCCACTGCTTCAAAGGTTATTTTTAACCTCCATATTCATAGTTCAAACTTAAGAAGCAGTGAGCCTACCTTTATAAGTTAATAAAGACATACTTGCAACACCTTAATATAAACGAATCTTTAATATATACATTACCGAAAAATGTAACAATATAAACAAGTATTGTATTAGTTTATTTGTTTGACAAATAATAATGTGCCTTTAATAAATGACAAATTTAAATAATTTTCTGACGATGGCATCAGCACGCAATTTGTGCCATAAAATCATCATCTTAACCCCTTTTTTTATTGCAAGAGAATGCACTAAAAAACAATGAATTAATAAATTAAAAGGCAAGCTTTCTGGTGCCTTGCTCTCGGAGATGGTAAATCTCTTTTTTGAAAATCCACAGGCCACAAAAGTGGCAATAATCAAGCCCAAATTCTTTATTATTATAATCTAAAAGAAGAAGAAAAGCAATTAAACCTAAAATACCCAATTCAAAATAGTTCTTTGTGTCACACAAGCAGTGTCTGAATATTGCAATTGCCTTTCCTTAGCATTTATTTAAAATATACTCCATAATCAACAACAACAACAACAACAACATACCCAGTAAAATTTCATTAGTGGGGTATGGGAAGAGTAGAATGTACGCAGACCTTACCCCTACTACGAAAAGGGTAGAGAGGCTGTTTCCATGAGACTCTCGGCTCAACAAGAGAGACTATAATATTCGAAAAGAAACAAAAGAAAAGGCACGTAACAACAAAAGATACCAGAAAGAAAATAACAACAACGAATAAGTGAAAGGACAATAACACAAAACTATGCAAAACAACAATGCGAACACAACATAGACACTAACAAACCTAAACAAAACTCTATCTGACTACCCGGTGCAATGAGAAAAGAACTCTCGACTACCCCCTAGCCTACCACCCTAATGCTCGACCTCCACATATTCCCATCAAGAGCCATGTCCTCGGAAATCTGAAGTCGCGCCATGTCCTGCCTGATCACCTCGCCCCAATACTTATTAGGACGCCCTCTGCCTCTTCTCATACCTACCAAAGTCAACCGCTCACACCTCCTAACCGGTGCATCTAGGCTTCTCATCTGCACGTGTCCGAACTATCTAAGTCGCGCTTCCCGCATCTTGTCGTCCACGGGAGCAACACCCACCCTCTCCCGAATATCTTCATTCCTAATCTTATCCATCCTAGTGTGCCCACACATCCATCTCAACATTCTCATTTATGCTACTTCCATCTTCTGGATATGTGAATTCTTGACTGGCCAACACTCAGCCCCATATAACATGGCCGGTCTAACCACCGCTCTCGAGAACTTACCTTTGAGTTTAGGTGGCACATTCTTGTCACACAGGACTCCAGACGCTAACCTCCATTTCATCCACCCCACCCCAATACGGTGCGTAACATCCCCATCGATTTCCCTATTTCCCTGGATAATTGACTCTAAGTACTTAAAATTTTCGCTCTTGAGGATGACCTGTGAGTCAAGCCTGACTTCCAAATCCGCTTACCCCGTCACGTCGCCGAACTTACATTCCACATATTCCGTCTTAGTCCTACTAAACTTGAAATCTTTAGACTCCAGGGCCTGCCTCCATACCTTCAGTCTCCCATTGATGCTGCCTCGCGTCTCATCAATCAGAACTATATCATCAACGAACAACATACACCATGGAACCTCTCCTTGGATATGGTGTGTCAGTGCATCCATCGCCAAGGCAAATAAGAACGGGTTGAGCGCAGATCCTTGGTGTAACCCCATAACAATCGAAAAAGGCTATGAGTAACCTCCCACAGTCCTAACCCGAGTCATAGCTCCATCATACATATCCTTTATCGCCCCAATGTAAGTCACCGGCACACCTTTCACCTCCAGACACCTCCAAAAGACGTCCCTAGTGACCTTGTCATACGCCTTCTGTAGGTCAATAAACACCATATGCAAATCCCTCTTCCTATCCCTGTATAGTTCCACCAACCTCCTGATAAGGTGGAAAGCTTCCGTAGTAGAATTGTCACGCCCCGAACCTGGGCCTGGATGTAACACGACACTCGGTGCCTGACTACATGTGACCGAGCGAACCAACTGGCTGGCTGAATCAACATGTGATATCAAAAAATACTGAATGCAGAAGATAAACTAACACATGTTGATATACCGAAAGTCTGGATGATGTAAATCAAAGTGCAGAAATATTAATACATTTCTGAAACATATTTGTAGCCAACATAGCTTAATATAAAAAGCTTGTGACTCTGTCTAGCTGTTACTCTAGTCTATGAAGCCTCTAATGAAGTACTGAAAACACTGACTGTCTGAAAATACTGAAGACTATAAGGTAATGATAATTCCCCGAAATAACTGGGGATCACCAAATAGCTGGTACGAGAATCCTAGCACTCTGAATCATCAACCTGTAAATCATTACCTACATCGTGAGATGCATGCCCCAGGAAAAAGGGACGTCAGTACATTTGAATTGCACTAGTATGTAAAGCAACTGAAAGAAAGAATTATAAATGCTGAAACAGAAACTAAGCTGATAACTAAAATGATAACTGATAAATGAAATGATAACTAATAACTAATAACTGAACTGATAGCTGATAACTGAACTGATAGCTGATAACTGAACTGATAACTGATAACTGATAAATGAACTAAACAAAGGAAGTAAGGATATGAATACTCCCTCTTCTGAATGATGAAAAACCTGTTTATCGCGCGCGCACAAACTGCGGCCTCAGGCCCAAGAATACGTATACATAACTGCGACCTCAAGTCTGAAAATGCATAAAGCATAAGTTGCGGCCTCAGGCCCAAAGATGCATAAAGCATATAAACTGCGGCCTCAGGCCCAAAGATGCATAAAGCATAAACTGTGGCCTCAGACCTAAATACAGGTGTTCAACATTCAGGAACTGAGAATCCTACTGAAATACATGATACTGAAATACATTATGCCAAAATACTGAACCATACTGAGTTACATGATACTTGAATACTGAATAGAGCTAGACTGAGACATGTATTCTTGAACTGATTATGAACACTGAACTTCAACTGTTTATGAAATGCTAAGTAAGTTGTACTGATACTTAGGGATATCAAACCCAAGTCTATATTGAATACGATCTGAGGTCACAATATTCAGAATGAAAGTCATGAACGAGTTATGAAGCTAGAGAATAGAAGTTCTATAACTATTCAAGGAACTAGGCTTAACTATATTTCTGAGGCAATTAGTAACGTCGTAAAAGAAACGTATTGTAGGGAGAATCAATAACATTCCCAAACATAGAGAGTTAGCCTCACATACCTTAACTTCCCGCTCTTGAGCGTAATACAACGTTTTCCAACCCTTTCAACTTTAATCTATATCAATACAAGTCAAAGGGATTTCATATTAGCAATAATACTCATGTTTTGGTCCCTTAGGCATTTTATCAAACACTTGGTGGCATAAAGCTTCATAGCCCTTATTAATGGTGTTTCTACACCCAATAACCCATCCTCTTACTCCTAGATAAATTCTAATGTCTCAAATGGCTATAATCAATACCATTCTTTATCACCCATAAGGTAAACAACACTCTTAACAAATAATGGAGGGACCCTTAAGGAGTTAGGTTTTTGAGAACTTTCCTTTCTAGAGCAAGTTTTTATTTATTAGGGCTGTGGGGGACGAAATAGGGCTTAAAATGACTTACCAAGTCGGCCACCGCGTCCCAGAAGGTCTGACCACAGTCCCGACTGCGGAAAACAGCTGGAGCACTGCCTCACGACCGCGGTCGCGGTGGAACGCGACCGAACGTGGCGGTTGCACAGTGTTCTATAAAACAAGCATAACGTTTTCCACAGAGCTCTGTTTGGGCTCCACAACATATCGATGGAAATATATTTCAAATTCCTACAACTTTCATGCTTTGCGTTTTCCCAAATTCCTTACACATAGTCACCAAAACCTGCTGGAAGACGGACCTTCTGCAAACTTAGTCGATTTTGTCGAATCTTATGCACCTCACTTTCCATGTTGATTTTGAAACAACTATTTTCACCCATACTCATCCCGAGAGGACTTCATATGTCTAAAATATAACCTTATTACTCATTTAACACATTCATATCTAAGCCAAATTTATGGTGTATTACAAGAACGGCCCGATATGAACCCGCACTGGTTTTCCGATATAGATACCGCCCTTCTTATCCTCCCTTCCACCACCTTCTCCCAAACTTTCATGGTATGGTTTAGTAACTTGATACCCCTATAGTTGTTACAATTCTGGATATCCCCTTTGTTCTTTTACACCGGAACCATTGTACTCCACCGCCACTCATTAGGCATCCTCTTTGTCCTGAAGATAACATTAAATAACCCAGTCATCCACTTCAAGCCTGCTCTACCCGCATATCTCCATAACTCTACTAGAATATCATCTGGTCCGGTCGCTTTGCCCTGACTCATCTTACCCATTGCACCCACGACTTCCTCAACCTTAATGCGCCTACAATACCTAAAGTCTCGGTGACTCTCAGAGTGCCCCAATTGTCCTAACACGATCTTTCCATCCCCCTATTCATTCAGAAGTTTATGAAAGTATGATTTCCATCTTTGCCTAATCTGGGCCTCTTCCATCAATACTCGACTGTCCTCGTCTTTGATGCACCTCACTTGATCCAGGTCGTGAGCCTTCTTCTCTCTTACTTTGGCCAACATAAATAACTTCTTGTCCCCACCTTTGTCCCCAAGTTCCTCATAAAGCCGACCAAAAGCACCAGTCTTAGCCTCTGTGACCGCTAATTTCACCTCCTTCCTAGCCTCCTTATATCTTTCTCTGTTCGCTCTCATCTGTTCTTCGTCGGTGCTCTCTACTAACTTAATGTAAGCCGCTTTCTTGGCTTCCACTTTACCTTGGACCACGTCATTCCACCACCAGTCGCCTCGGTACCCACCAGAGTAACCTTTCGAAACTCTCAACACCTTTCTTGCTGCCTCCCTTATACAGTTCGCCGTCCACATAGTGCTAGCGTTCCTACCACTCTTCCAGCCACCCATATTCGTCAACTGCCCCTCCAACTCCTGCGCATTATCCTTAGACAAAGCTCCCCACCTGATCCTCGACTGACCCCGTACATACCTCTTCTTCCTCTTCATCAAGATACAGACGTCCATCACCAGGAGCCTATGTTCAGTTGTGAGGTTCTCGCTCGGGATCACCTTGCAATCCTCACACACCCCCCCCTATCACACCTCCCGAAGAGGAGATAGTCAATTTGAGTCTTAGTCACCATACTCCCGAAAGTAACAAAATGTTCCTCCCTCTTCTGAAACATAGAGTCCACGATCACCAACTCAAAAGCTCTAGCGAAATCCAACAGTGAGGTAGCACCCCCGTTCCTAACACAAAAGCCGAAGCCACCGTGCACCCCACCATTCATCCTTATATCAATACATTAACAATTATTAAAATGTTTTCCCTATGCATAATTATCATGAGTCTTAAACAAGGGAGGAGGAGGAAATTTTGGAATTGAATTACATCTTCTCCTACATACGTTAATTATTAGTCTTAAATAAGGGAGAGGGAGGTATTCAATTTAATTGGGCAAATAAGCAGCTTTAATGACTTAAAGAGGAAAATGCATAAATAAAGCTGGTAAGTAAGTATAGTATTCTAAATCAGAAACGACTTCTCCGGTGAAATATAAAGAAGTATTATTTTTGCAACAGTTATTAGAATTAATAATACAATTATGAGTAGTAAATAGTATCTAATTTGAGATTTATTTGTTTTTCTTCCAATTCTATACTTGACTATCCAATTTCTAATTCAACCATATGTAATGGTCTCTCGTTGCATACGAAACACATTGTCACGACCACAAATTAATAAAGGTCGTGAGAGCGCCTAACGTGGAACTAGGCTAGCCCTCTAACATAATAAAATCAACATTTTCTATTTAAAATAAATATTTTCTCATACGCTAATAAAGATTTACTTTCAAGACCAGGTCAACAAGAATAACAACCAAAACGAGCAATCTAAACCGCCCCCAGACCTCGAGAGTCAACTGTCATGAGCATCTAACACAGTAAATACAAAGTATCAAAATGTAACTTTGCCACTAATACAGATCCATAACATCAAAAGTCTAGGAATAGGAAAGGAAAGGAGGTCAGGTGTGGATGCTGAGCAGCTACCTCGATCCCTGATCAACTCCGAAGCACACGAGAAGTCAACTAGCGAGCTGGCCCGGTACCTGGATCTGCACACAAAGGTGCAGGGAGTAACGTGAGTACGCCAACTCAGTAAGTCACCAAAGTAACTAAAAACTTGAGTGCAGTGACGAGCATTTATAAATCATAGTTTCATAAAACAATATTTGTACCTTTGTAAAAAGGCTAAGTGTAAAGAAGACTAAGAAAGCAATAATTTGACAATGTAGTAACCCCTCAGGCACAATATCACTCTAGTATCATGATCCCAGTATCACACTAAGCACTCACACTCAACAAGTACCAGGTATCTCTCAACTGCTGCGGCGTGCAACCCACCTAACATATGTTGTGGTGTGTAGCCTGATCCATATAATATATACATATGCTGCGGCGTGCAGCCCGATCCATATAATAGTCGACTGCGCCCACTGGGGGTGTATAGACTCCGGAGGGGCTCCTACATCCCAAGCGCTATATTATTGTGGCGTGCAGCCCAATCCACATAATATATATTGCTGCGGCGTGCAGCCTGATCCATATAATATATATATTGTTGCGGCGTGAAATCCGATCCATAACTATCCTCACATACTCGACTCTCGGTCTCACTCAGTCACCCTCACAAGCCACTCGGGCAACTCATCTCAACTCACGGGACACAACCCAAAATACCTCTCAGAGTTTTAAAGCAGTGTGATAACAGTGAAAATAATAATAAGTAGTAAACATGACTGAGTTCACAAATGTTCTATCAGGATAGTGCGAACGGGAAGTAGAGAAACCCCAAACCTACGCGAACACATAGGCCAATGGGCATGGGGTCCTCAGCTGCCTTTACCCTACGCGAACACACTCATTCACTTGCGTTCGCGATAACCACTCAACTCAACTCACCATGTTTTCACCTCCAGGCTCGCAAACGCATAGAAGAAAATTACTCAGCTCCCCAATTCCCCTATGCTAACGCGAGACCCCCTTCGCGAACGCATCAGGTAAAACATTCTGCAGCAAAAACACACCAGAACAACTATGCTCACAAGCCAAAAATCACCCCGTTAACCACCCGAAATTCACCCGAGGCCCCGAGACCTCAACTAAACATACCAACACATTCCATAACCTCATTCAAACTTAGTCGAGCCCTCGAAACACCAAAAACAATGCAAAAATACCAAAAATCACATCAAATTCAAGCCTATGAACTTTGAAATTTCTAAATTTCGCCAAGGATGCCAAAACCATCCAAAACATATTCGATTGACCTGAAAATTTGCACCCATATCCAAAATGAAATTACGAACCTGCTCCAACTCCCGGAATTCCATTCTGACCCTGATATCCTATTTTTCACTGCCGACCGGAAATGGCCAAAAACTAATTTTCGCTAATTCAAGCCTAATTCTACATCGGACATCAAAACTTCATTCCGAACACACTCCTAAGTCCCAAATCACCTAAAGAAGATACCCGAGCCATAAAATCCACTTTTTGAGGTCATTTACCAAGAAGTCAACTCCCAATTGACTTTTCCAACTATAAGGCTACTTTAAGAGACTAAGTGTCTCAATCCTCACTACAACCACTCCGAACACGAACCGCCCGACTCCAACACATCATAAACAACTAAACAATGTATAACAAGGCAGAAATATGTATAACTATGCAATTTCTACGGAACGACTGGCTGGGTCGTTACACACATTGTGGTGAGTTTTCAATTCCTTTTTCATCTTAATAGTATTATGTTTTTTAAGTCGAAATTAGAGAAAAAATAAAATATTTCAACAATTATTCATGTGTCCACATTATGCATGTCATACTATATTTATGTATATTGATATGAAGGAGACTAAGTCAATGATGGTGATGATAATATTAGAAATATCTTTCTATCAAATTCCACGAGCCGGTGAAGAAGTTTAGCAAGCTTTTATCTGAAGTTGATTTAATATTACTTTGTGGTATTCACTCCAAGTGTTTTTCCTGTTTTGTTTGTGTCTATTATATATGAGGATTGTAATGGTGATCGAGTTGTCACAAATATTTTTTAGTGATATTTTACATTTTTTATAGAGTAGAAAATATATTCTAAAAGTTCTTATACTTTGCTGGGTTTTACTAGGAGATTCCTGGCCATTGTGTGAAGAATAATTTGTATCTAATTTACAGAGATATAATGTGCCACTTTTCCAAGACTAATGACCAATTATTTTTATCACTTTTTGGCGTTTTTCTCATATTCTGTCCAGTTATTTGATTCACGGAGATATAATGTGACATTTTTCTAGATATTATTAGTTTTTTGCGTCTGCGCAATTAAAAGTATATAATAATTTTAATTCCTTTTCCTCCCTTTATTTAACGTGTACATATAGTAACTCCAAAAATTAATTGACTGCGGTGAGAAGCTTAAAAGAGTTCCCCTCTTTTCGGTGTTTGCATAGTAATAATTGCCAAGAGAATAAATTTAATAAAGAAAGTTGAAATAGGAAAGAGAAAGAAAAAAGGAAAGAAAGAATAAAAACTTGTGGAGGAAGTATAAGGTAGGGAAAAAATAGTAGCGTGTTTAGAGAATTGAGGGGAAAAAAATCAAGATCAATAAAAAGAAAAATAATTAGGAAAAAGTGTAAATTACTTGAGTTTAACCAATGAATTTTATTTTTTATTTTTTATTTTTTATTTTATGTTTATTAAAAGTTTTCTTATTTATGAAAAGAAAAAAAATCACATGCATATTTAAGTATACATTCATGTATATTAAAAATCAAGTGTTAATACCGTATGTGCACAACTCTTCCCCATACAAACTACAAGTCTCCTTAAAATTCTTCTAAACAATTTGATAAGAAGATAGATTCATTAAGCTCAACTTCTAATAAGAATATTACTTTTTGTAACCTAATTAATATATAGAATAATTTATTATATGCATTTAAATAAAAAATAGTTATCTCTTATATCTGGATTGAATTTATAATAATCATTTTGTTCAATGACACTTATTGCAACCGCGCGAAGCGCGGACAAGTTCTCTAGTATACTTTAAAAAGGAGTCGTTACCCAATTAACTACAGTTGTTACAAGAATTAAATCACGACTATTACAAAATAATAAATTGGAAGTTACAAAATCCAATTCAAAGAGAAATAATTTGGACATATTTAGGTAAGCATGTATTTAGACACTTTTCTGGTAAGCTCAAAAATTGAAGAAATAATTTTAGCAAAACCAGATTTGAATTAGGCCTCACGTATATCTCGCGCGGAAAGGGGAGGGGGGGGGGTGGGGGGTCGACCCATTTTGCCTTCAGGACCAACTTCTCATGTTCGCGAGACCACTCCCCTTTACTAGCTCTTTACAAGCCCAACAAAGAGTAATTCATTATAACGTGAAGAAAATAATTTTCCACAATCAACGAGGGACACTTTGTCTTTCACAAAAGACAAAGAAGTAAGAAGGAAAATGGACTACAAGAAAATCTTTGACTTTGCATGATAAAGTATAAAATAATACCAACAATCCCCACTAGTGCAAAGATAAAAATAGAATAAGAACAAATCTGGACAAAAGAAGGAACATGTACATAAGTGTCAATATCTTCTGATTTGAATGACACGTAGTGAAATGAGGCAACAACTAACATCCACAAAGTGAAGTACTCTTGAACTGAATGAACATTAGTTGAGACCACCACAACATACTATATCCTTAATTATATGCAAACTCCGTGATACTAACAAAGTATTTTATGGTCATGCACATACCTTGGGTCTCACGAATGCTCTAGAAAGACATCCCAAGTATTTCATAAAAGGTGACCACACCTCTACACTCACTTAGATGGTTCCATTAAGTATATCTACACATAGATCACCTTAAGGCTATGGAATCATTAAGAGCAAAATAAGCTCAACCTTATAAGCACTACCACACGCCAAAGGGATAGAAACTGTAGTACATATTGAGGTCTCACATGTCTTCATCTGACCACAAACTGGTATCCACCATACTTCCTCAATCCATGGGCTTCAGCCTCATCCCCCTCGACGTTTCAAGTATAACTCCTTATAACGACCGTCCGGTCGTTTCGAGAGTTGTAACCCTATTTCCCCATTTACTGCTCCTTTTATACTTTATAGTTGTTATATGATTTACCGAGTTAGTTGGTTCGGGCCCGGAGAGACCGGATGTTGACTTGTGTTTAAACGACCCTAGATTTGAATTTTAATGGTTTTGTTAGCTCCATTGAATGATTTTAGACTTAGGAGTGTGTCCAGATTGTGAATTGGAGGTCGGTAGTGGAATTAGGCTTGAAATGGCGAAAGTTGATTTTTTGGAAAAATTTGACCGGGAGTCGACTTTTTGGTATCAGGGTCGGACTCCCATTCAAAGTTGGAGTGGGTATGTGGTGCCATTTGTGACTCATGTGCAATATTTGTGGTCAATCGAACGTGATTTGATAGATTTTTGCGTTGTTTGTAGACATTGGAAGTTTCAAACTTCATTAGGCTTGAATCTATGTGTGATTCGTCGTTTTCATTTTGTTTGATGTGGTTTGATTGTCCGACTAAGTTCGTATGATGTTATGGGACCTGAGTGTACATTTGGTTGAGGTTCCGGGGGACTCAGATGAATTTCGGGTGGTTAACAGATTAGAAATCAGACTTGGAGCTTTGCTGAAGTTTGCTGGTGTCACTGATCTGGTTTCCTTATACGCGATCGCGTGGGAAGGTCTGCGATCGTGTAAGCTAAATGGGCCACTGATGGAATTTTCTCTATGCGTTCGCGATGAGAGGGTTGCGATCGTGTAGCTTAGAGGAGCAGAGCATCGCAAACGCGTGGACTAGGACGCATTCGCGAAGAGAAAGTGAGGTAGGAGCTAAGACCACACATTATGTTCATCGCAATCGCGTGAGGTCGTTCACGATCGCGTAAGTCAGAGGGCCAGAACATCACGTTCGCGTGGAGGAGCCTTTATCGTGTAGGGTTAATTTGTGGGGCAACATAGTTGTGCTTTGCGACCTCGATGAAGTTATTCCTAGGCAGAATATAAGTTTCAATAATGAGGGTTTTGAGTTCATAGCACAAAAATTGATTTGGGAGCACGGGAGAAGGCAATTTTTGGAGGGATTTTCACGTGGATGCTTGGGGTAAGTTATTTCTATCTGGTGTTGATTAATTTCCATGATTATGCCTTTGATTCTACCATTAAATTTGTGATTTGGGGTGGAAAATTGGGGAAAATGAATAAGAGTTCTTGGGCTAGATTTTTGAAAGTTTTAAATGGTATTTCGTTATCGGACTTGAGTAAATTTGGTATAGTTAGACTTGTGGTTGAATGGGCTTCCGGATTTTTTGACTTCTGCCGGATTTCAAGACGTGGGCCCCGTGGCCGGGTTTGAACCAATTTCGAATTTTTGAGTTATAACTTCATAAGTACTTGTAGAATTGATTCCTTTAGCCCGTATTGATTGTGTTGTACTATTTGTGGCTTGATTCAGGATATTTGGAGGCCGATTTACGAAGCAAAGGTGTGTTGGAGTAGAGTTGTGCTCATATTGAGGTAAGTAACACTTCTAAACTTGGCTCCGAGGGTTCGAAACCCCAAATATGTGTTAATGATTGGTGTTGAGGTGACACACATGCCAAGTGACGGGCGTGCGCCATGAGAATTATGACCTGGTCGATTCCATGACACTATATAGTAGACTAATCTATTTTATGTCCATGGGTTCACCATATAATAAAGTAATTAAGATGTTAATCATGTTAGAGATCATGTTAGGCTATATGCCGATACTGTTGGGACCCATAATGGTCATTTCTTGTTGTTGTCTTACTGATTCCATTGATATTTCGTACTCAGTCATATTCATTCATTTTATATCATATATCTTTCTCGGTTGTTACTAATTGATACATCATATCATTGTTTTTGGGGTAGTTTCAGGACATTGTGAGCCCGTGAGAGAGAGATTGATGACTGAGGCCGAGGGCATGATTATAAGTGACATTTGTGGGATCGGGTTGCACGCCACAACGAACAGATTTGCGATAGCTCTAGGGATGAAGAAGCCCTTCCAGAGTTTGCACACACTCCAGTGAGCGCGGTTAATTGTATTGAGGGGTGGATCTTCCCTGGACATGGATATTGTCAGAAACATTTATATACCTGGGGCTGGATCTTTCCCACGGGCTGGATTGACCCTACTTAGTACTGAGTGACCGATGATTAGTTGATGTATATATTGCTGAATGGAACTTCCCTTGGACGAATTGACCATATACAGTACTAAGTGATTGAGCATTTGAGAGTGTGAGCACTTGAGGCTGTCAACATGGTGTATCGCATACAACATGTGCATTGGCATGTAGAAGTACAAGGGTTATATTCTTCATATCATCCAGATTTGATCTATCTTACTATATTGAATTTAACAGTTGAACTTGAAAGTATGCCTACGTTTTGCAATGTTATTTCTATAATGAACTGTGCCGGTTGAGTTCGTCACTACTTTCAGCACAAAGTTTTGATTTGTTATTTATTGCGATGGTTGTACTCACGCTACACCTAACACCTTGTGTTCAGATCTAGGTGCTTCCTGTCATGGCGCTGAGTGTGGAGTTAGGATCTCGGGAGACTATTGAGGTAACTGCAAGGCGTTCACATACCTTGACTCTCCTTCATTATCTTTACTTGTATCTGAGCTTTTACTCCTTACACAATGTATTAGACTATCTTCTTTTGTAGATACTCATGTACTCAGTGACACCCTGGTTTTGGGAGAGATTGTATTGGGTTGCGTATTTGTTTCTGTTTTCAAAAGGTTTTCCTTAAATATTAACTACTTCCGTATTTTTTTTAAAGCTTTTGGTTATGCTGTAACAATTGACTAATTAGCTTTCCTAGTTCCACGATAGGCGCCATCACGATGGTGGTTTTGGGTCGTGACAAGTTGGTATCAGATCCTAGGTTACATATGTCTCATGAGTCATATGCAAGTTTAGTAGATTTTTGCGGATCGGTACGGGGACGTCTATATTTATCTCCGAGAGGCTACCGAACCCTTAGGAAACTTCACATTCTTATATTCTTGTCATGCGGATTTGTTGATTCCGTTTACTAAACTTCTATTATTTTATTCTCACTGATGGTGAGGACACGTACTACCGGACAGGATAGACAGCCACTAGTACCACTAGTTAGAGTCGCGAGAGGCTGAGGTCACGGTAGAGGCCATGGTAGAGGCAAGGGTGTAGCTCGTACAACACCTGCAGATCCACCAGTCGCTCCAGCTCAGGAGCAGGTACGAGATACATTTGAGCTAGTGGGGCCAGCTCAGGCACCTGCTGTTCCCATCGTGATTCCAAGCCTTCAGGAGGCCTTAGTTCAGATTCTGACCGTGTGTTCCAGTCTTGCCCAGGCGGTCTCTGTTCCGTCCACAACAACCACTTATGAGGACGGGGGAGTTACCCAAACTCCAGCCGCCTGTACACCCGAGAAGGTGATGCATGGACTTCAAACACCGAGGGCACTACCAGCCTAGCCGGTTGCAGCTGCTCAGGGCCCCGTAGTCTCCGTTATGGCTGATGATGAGTAGAGGAGACTTGATAGATTTGGGAGACTTCGACCTCTATCATTTAGTCGTGCTGAGTAAGAAGTTTCTTATGGCTTTCTGGATAAGTACGAGCGGATTCTTTAGACAACGGGTATTCTGGACCTCTAGTGGGGTCTCGTTCACTGTTTTTCTATTTTCTGGGGATGCTTTCAGATGGTGGGAGGCTTATGAGAGGTATAGGCTAGTCGGTGCAGTACCACTTACATGGCAAGAGTTATCTGTTCTCTTTTTGGAGAAGTTCGTGTTGCAGTCTCACAGGAAGGAGCTGCGCAGACAACTTGAGCAGCTTCGATAGAATGGTATGTATGTGACTCAGTACGAGATGAGGTTTACTAAGTTGGATCGGCCTGCAGTTTGGTTGATTCACAGTAATAGGGAGAGGATTAAGAGGTTCATCGATGACCTCACATATCAGCTGCGATTGCTTATGACTCGAGAAAGGGTATCAGGTGCTACTTTTGATGAGGTAGTCGACATTGCTCGGTGGATAGAGATGGTCCATAGTCAAGATCTAGGGGAGAGGGAGGCCAAGAGGCCTCGTGAACCGGGTGGTTTCGGCAGTGTTCCTCTGGTTGTCAGTTCCACCACGGTTGGGGTCGTGCTTATAGGCATGCTCAAGCGGCTCGTCCAGTTCACTGTGGTGCAATATTTGGCAATAGTTCACACAGTACTTATTAGGATCAATCATCTCCTAGTGCCCTTACAACTCGGAGTTCGTTCCATGCTTCTTTACTTTAGGGCTCATCGGCACCGGGTTCTTCTAGCGAGTATTCTGGTGCTCGTGGCTCCCTTCAATCTCCACCGCCATTCGCAGGGAGCGGTTGTTTCGAGTGTGGAGATATGGGTCACATCAAGAGGTATTGTCCGCGTCTTATGAGAGTTTAGCTCAGCAGAGGAGTCAGACTACAACTTCATCACTAGTTACCTCACCGCCCGCCCAGCCACCATGGGGTGGGGCTCAGACACCTAGAGGTTGCCCTAGAGAAGGAGGCCGATCAGGTGGCTGTCTGGCGTGATTCTATGTTATTCTTGCCAAACAAGATGCTGTCGCTTCAGATGCAGTAATCACAAGTATTGTGTCAGTTTGCCACAAAGATGCATCTCTATTATTTGACCCTAGTTCCACTTATTCGTATGTCTCATCATATTTTGCTCATTATCTTGATATGCCCCGTGAGTCCTAAGTTTTATCTGTTCATGTCTCTACGTCGGTGGGCGACCATTATTGTGGACCGTATATATCGGTCATGTGTAGTGACTATTGGGAGTCTGGTGTCACGCCCCGAACCTGGGGGGCGAGATCGGCACCCAGTGCCTCACCTATCCTTGTGTACCAACTTGCAACTAAGGGACTCTGCACATATGATGTCATACTTTGGCCATGGACTATATTGCAAGACAACTGCGAATGCTGACTGAATGTCAAAATAAAACTGGCCGACAAGGACGTCATAATATTTACAGCTGACAAACCAACCAAATATTCATACAAGGCCTGCAAGCCCAACATACTGCACTAACTGATAGGATATGTCTACAAGCCTTTACTAATGGATATACTGTGATCGGAAAAGCTTCGCGACCTACTCATAACATATATACATATATACACAAGATGTACATAAAGCTCTAGACCCGAAATCTCCGAAAGGCATGGAGCTTACCGATCAAGCTGAACTCGGGCAACACTTAATGAGGAGGTCTACTCGTCTGTCTATCTGAACCTGCACGCATGAAATGCAGCGCCCCTAAAAAGGGACGTCAATACGAAATAATGTACTGAGTATGTGAGGCAGTACACTGAAAGATGAAACTAAACTGATAATATAATAACTGAACGCAACTGAGAGTTAAAGAAAATCTGAAGATATGCTCACCTGCTGATACTGACTTAAAATAGTTGTCCTACCTTATAAGGCGCGGTATATATATATAACTGCTCTGCCGTAGTAGGATCGCTCATAGGCGCTTGCCATACTAGGCTCTGTATCTTGACCAACTGGGCTCTCTCATTGGCGCTCGACCACAGTAGGCTCTGTATATAACTTACCATCTGATCAGAGGTTGCCCAATAGGGGCCTGCCCATCGATTATAGCTCGATGATAATGAAAATACTTTAATACTGTATATATATAAACTCTCTGCTCTCTTGACTGGAAGAAGGAAATACTCAATTGAATATGAAGTCTCGATAAGGAGAATATGTAACTTACAAAATTAGGAAAATATATGTAACTTGCGAGACTGGGAAAATATACATAAATTTCGGGATATGAATTGTTCTTTATGCCTCGTTAAATTCCTATTTTAGTATTTTGAAATTTGTTACTTTTAATTTCATTATATAATAATCAATAAAAGTTTACTAAGTAAATAACGATGTTTTGATAGTTCAATTAACAAATACATCCTTCAATCATCCCAAGACCTGGTGTCACAAGTGCATGAGCAATTTCTAAGAAAACCAAATGAAATACAATAACCGTCCGGAATACAAAGGGGACAGTCAAGAAAGTGAAACTCAATACTCTGAAGAAGACTCTGCTGGCTGCGGGTCGTCTCGAGAGAAGCAGCTCACCTAAGTCTCCATGTCAGCCACACCACTGCGTCAAGCGGGGCCACTAGATATACATGTACCCGTGCAACAAAAGTGCACAGCAAGTGTAGTATGAGTACAAAAACAACGTGTACTCAGTAAGTATCCCGCCTAACCTCAAAAAGGTAGTGATGAGAGGTCGACTTTGACAATTACTGGAGGTCAAGTTAATATAATCAAGTGTAACGCTAAGCATGGATGGCATAATATATAAACAGATAACGACATGAAGGAACAACTTCTTTCAAAATCACAATTTTTAATCTCTGTCATTTCAGTTGACAACTTATAATTCGAGACCAGTAAACAATTCAAATCACAGAAAATACTCAACGAATATCATGCACAAGTAATGCTGAGGGTTGAACGACCCGAACCAACAATAATAAAATGTGCACTGCCGAAGGGTCGAACGACTCGAACCATAAATGCATCTATTAACCCGCCGTGGCGTATGTCTTGCTCCCATGAGAGTAGTGGAAGAAGTCACCCCGCTCGCGGAATATAAATTGCGAAGCGGTTACACATAAAAATACACATTCAACAGTCAACCCCGACTACATCGAGAAAACAATTACCCAAGAAAAATGGCATTTTCTCTTTTAAATGGTCAAGAAGAAGGTACTTGATCATTTTTTTCTCTAGAAATTCATTTACCAAATTCAATATAATTTAACATCTTTGAATTCATCGACAAAATTATAAGTACGGAAAGTAAAGCATGCTTTTGGGTCCTAGACTACCCGGACATAAGAATAATAGTAGCTACGCACGTACTCTCATCACCTTGTGCGTACGTAGCCCCCGCAAATAGTGTCACACAATCAATTATTGCACCTATGGGGACAATTCCCTCTTACAAGGTTAGAAAAGGAGACTTACCTCGCTCCGAAGTTCCATAACCGGCTCTCAAGCCCTTTTGACAATCCAAGTCGAGGCACAACGCTCCAAAACTAGTAAATAATTAAGCAAATCCATAAATGTATACTCAATTACTCATGACAAATTCAATTTATAACAAGTTCTAACCCCAATCGCAAAGTCGATAAAAATCACCCTCAGGCCCACGTGTCCGGATTCCGAAATTTCTCGAAGATAAAGTTTACCCACAACCTCACGAACTCAAATATATAGTTTACTCTCAATTTCAAGCCCAAAATCGTGCTCAAAATCCAAGAATACCACAGTTCTAGGTTTTTCCTCTAAATCCCAAATTTTCTACTAATTTCTATGCCCAAATCAATAGATAATCATGTATTTAACTCAAAAACTAGTATAGATCACTTACCTCATGCTTGGTGGTGAAACTGGCACCTCAAAGTTGCTCCAAAATCGGCTCCCATGGAAGAAATGGGGTTGAAATGAGCCAAACCCTCGATTTGAAGAACCCCAATGCCTCCAGTATTTCCGCACCTGCGGTCACTTGGCCGCTTCTGCGGTTCTGCCCCTTTGCGCTTCTGCGCCTCACACACCGCAGGTGCGGTCCTACTTCTGCGGCGAGATGACCGCATCTACGGTCCCAACCTAGCCCAGCTACTTGCGCTTCTGCGGCACCAAGGCCGCTTCTTCGGCTCCGCACCTGCGGCCAAAACCCCGCAGGTGCGGTCACACCAGACGACAACAACCTCAACTTTTCTCAAACTCCAAATTTGATCGGTTAACAACTCGGAATCCACCCGAGGCCCCCGAGATCCCGTCCAATCACACCAACCTATTCCAAAACATAATGCGGACCCGCTCGAGGCCTCAAATCACATCAAATAACATCGAAACAATGGATCACAACTCAATTAAATTTGTATGAACTTTGAAATTTCCAACCTCTACATTCAATGCCAAAACCTATCAAATCACGTCCGATTGACCCCAAATTTTGCACACAAGTCAGATTCAACATTACGGACCTTCTCCAACTTTTGTAATCGGATTCCAACCCCGATATCAATATTTCCACTTCCGGTCAATCTACTCAAAAACCTTCAAATTTCTAGCTTTAGCCAAATGACTCAAAAATGACCTACGGACCTCCGAATTCACCTATGATCGCGCTCCCAATACAATAATCACAATACGGAACTATTCCCAGACTCGGATTTCCAAACAGACATCAATAACACTGAAATGCATTTCAATCCAAATTCATGAATTTCTTCCAAAAATGTTGACTTCCACAATATGCGCCGAAACGTTCACGGGTCATCAAAAATCCAATCCGGACATACGCCCAAGTCCTAAATCATCATACGAACCTGCCAGAACCTTCAAATATCGATTCCGAGGTCGTTTACTCAAAAATCACCACCTAATCAAATCTCCCAACTTAAAGCTTCTGAAATGAGAATTCTCTTTCCAAATCGACTCTTAACGTCGCGAAATTAGATTCCAACCACGCGTGCAAGTCATGATACTTGAAGTGGAGCTACTCACGGCCTCAAACAGGTGAACGATGCGCTAGAGCTCAAAATGACCGGTCGGGTCGTTACACTGGGCCATATTTACAATACATATATTAGGCCCATTCCCTTCCTTTAGGATCAGAAATAACTAATGGCTAGTTCTGAAATTTTACTGACCCAAATGCACATCATGACCTTTGGTATTAGTCTTAAAAATCACCTGGTAAGACAACTTCCCAAAGAATAACACAAGCGCTTTTGAACTATCCTTAGCTAGATATTCATACACTTAGAATTCTCATACATTAAATAATCAAAGTATACGTTCGCGTAACTTTGAATGAAATAACTTTTTTTTTGTAACAAATATTTTCTTAAAAATTGGGTACACGTTCATGTGACGCAAATAAACTTTTAAAAAGGAACATTCGTAGAGATGCCTTTAGGAGAGGATTTCAAATTATTACCTTGATTGCGTACATGTTCGCGAGACGTGATTCCGATTTTTAAATAAAACAAAAATACGCGCTTGCACGACTTTGACTATTTTCTTAAATGAATCAAGTCTCGTGAACTATGTACACGTCCGTGTGACATGATTTTGATGCATCAATTCAAGCGGGCATATGCATACGTAACCCTTCTCAAGACAATTCTTTAAATACAAATGAATAACTAGAAGAGGTAAAAATACCAAAAATACACACAGGTACTAAAATCAGTAATTAAACAATTTAGGCCGAGTATAAATCATTAAGTGACCGTGCTAGAATCACAGAATTCGGGATTGCCTAACACCTTCTGCCGGGTTAACAGAATTCCTTACCCGGTTTTCTGGTTCGCAGACTTTTAACGGAGTCAAACTTTCCTCGATTTGGGATATTAAAAAATAAATAAATGGTATCTCGGAACACCATAAATAAATCCAAGTGGCGACTCTGAAACTAAAAAATAATCCCAAATTCGATTATGTCACTTATGGAAAAACTCCCTTATCCCCACCCTATCGAAAAAGGAGGTGTGACAGCTCTGGCGACTCTGCTGGGGATCAAACACAGAATCTCTGGTTCAGGGTTCAAGAATTGGAGCTTTTAATATGATTTTACTTGGTTTGATTAAAATTGTTGATATTACAGTCTCTCTGTTCCTAATGTGCTAATTGTCATTTTTTTACTGCTTTGATATTTATTTGAACTGTATTTAAATTGGATTTTTACGCCTTCCTTCTTAGTCTTCTAAAAATTGGTGCAGACGTTCGTGTGTCCCGCGTTTCTATTACAGTTCATACCAAGTAAGAACGGGGATGAATCAGCCACCAGGCCGGCTAGCTTTTTGTGCTACCGGTACGTCGCTCCCACCCCAGCTCGAGTTGTCCGCTCGGGTAAGCCAGGTCTAGAACACAACCCCAGGTTTAAACCTAGAATGACAAAACCTCATGCCGGATCCCTAGTAGGAACAATTATTTACATCATGTGCATTTTTGACTTAGGTGCTCAACACAGGGGTTGGGTCCGTTTAGGACAGATGTAGCCAAAATGAAAGACCATTCAGATGCATTCTTACATGCTATGTGTACATCATTTATTTCGGTTTGTGTGTTGAACGGCTAAAGTAGAAATAACAAAAAAACCAAGAGTGAGGGAGGATAGAAAATTTACCAGTTTTGAAAAAACCCCAATATTTGAAAATACCTCGAAACTCTGTCAAAAGTTGTCGAAAAAAGACGAGAAAAAGAATTTCCAAAAAATGAGTCGACGTCATATTTTTCAAGTTATGTCAAAACTGATCGAAGTACGTGGGTCTGAATCTCACCGGATGTGAGATACGTAGGCAAACCTTATCAGTGCCGACCCCATTTTTCAATAATAAATAAAATAAGTCCATTAGTCAAAATAAAACCGACCCAGCTTCGATTAAGTCTTGTACTGTTTTTGCCATAATAGCCTTAGAACACCTTATATTGTCAAAGGGATATTTTCGCTAAGAACAAACATATCTCTCACTTTTCCTATGAAAAGTACCCTGCCTCGGCCTCAAAACTTTATTCAAAAGTAAGAAGGGGCCACTTTTGCAAAAATGACCATTTTGGTCAATATTGCGCAAACATCCACTTTTAGGTGATGTGTCTTTTAAAAGTAAAACTGGTCTATGTAAAAATAATTTGCTGGTCGTTTTCTTTCAAAAATTAGAAGCAACCTTAACCCCTACCTGTTCACAGGTGCAAAATGAGTACTGTCTAGAATCCTCAACTGAATATCGTGAGGAAGCTCCCATAAAACTTCGAATGTGGTGGCATGACCTAGAAAAAGAGGGTAAAGAATGAGCTCTCATTGACATCATGAAGGTTAAACCAAGAGATGACTTAATCAAAGCTTTAGTAACCTTCTGGGATCCGGTTCATAATGTCTTCCATTTCTCATACTTTGAGCTCACTCCGTCCCTGGAAGAAATAGCAGGGTATACGGGTTTTGGTCGGGATTTGAGGAACCAACAACTTATCTTCCCAAGGCCTATGTCAGTACGTCGTTTCTTTGATTTCCTACACATCAGCAAACAACTCAGAAAGAGCCGGGTGGTTGATGGATGTTGCTTTTTCTATTTCTTGTACGCTAGATATGGCTTTCTAGACGGGTTTGAAACACATGAAAAGGGTCTAAAAAACAAACAAGGCAAGGATACCTGGAGAATTCACCGTCGATTAGCTTTCATAGTGGCATTCTTGGGTGTCATGGTCTTTCCAAATGAAAAAGAGACCATTGATGTTCGTGTGGCTAGAATTTCCCAAGTCTTGACTGAGAAGAAGGATCACACACTGGCTCCACTCATACTGTCTGATATCTACCGGGCCTTAACACAGTGCAAGTCGGGGACAACATTCTTCGAAGGTTGCAACATTATTCTACAAATGTGGCTAATTGAACACCTTTGTCATCACCCTAAATTCATGAGTTATGGTCCAAGAAAAACTAACTTCATCGAAAGCTATGAAGAAAGAGTTAAAGACTATAACTCCCCGGAAGAGGTTGAAGCTTGGATTGATCATTTGAGACCTTTACGGCCAGGGAGGTTATACACATGTCAGCTACAAGGAATCATTTGTTGTTAATGGGCCTAAAAAGTTTCCAACCCTATGCACCCCAAAGGGTCCTGAGGCAATTGGGACAATATCAAATAGTACCTGAAGATGAAGACTTGAGTACCCAAGTTATTGAATTACACCCTGAAGCTCCATTACCTGAAGCCTTGATTCAACAAAATTGGAATGGGTGTCGGTATTTGAAAGAAGATACTCAAGTGCCTAATCTTTCCAAAGGCAAAGTAGATCTGGGTTATGCATCATGGTTTGAAAAGAGGAACTGCATTGATGAAGAACCAGAACCCGAGCTAGAAAGGCCTTCCAAAAGGCCTCATGTTCAAGCTTTCGATGATAAAATTGAAGAAAGGTTAGCTTGGGGAGAAAAGGAAAAGGAATATCAGGCCACTATCCGCGCTCTGAAAGAAAAATTGAGAAAACTTGAATTCGACAATGAGTTACAGGAACAGGTAGTTGAAGGCAAAAAAAGACAGTTAACCCGAGAGAAAAGATCATTAACAACCTAAGGATTAAGGTTCACTATTACGCGGCTGATTTGAAAAAGGCTAAAAAGGATCTGCTAGATGCCCAAACCAAGTTAGCCAAGGGAGCATAAGAACATGTCCATCATTGAGACATAAAGTATGGTAAACAAATGATAATCCTAAAGGAAAAATTGTTTTCCCCGGGGGAATGAAATGGTCCAGCAAACTAAAGAATTTAAAACAGAAAGAGAGCATTGTTATTCACAAATATGCCAATTAGAAGGAACAATGCAACAACTATAGGACCAGATCAACACAAATACACAAGTGTTGGAAGCCCGGTCACAACAAATTGGGCACCTGCTTCAGTAGAAAGGGGTCATCAAAATCAGAATCAAAGAAATAATTGACTATGTTGTGATGAAATGCCACGAATGCGAAAGCATGACTACCTACATATTTTTTCTTCCACCAGGTGATGGATGATTTGGATCGGCTTCAGGGAGACATTGCATATAGGCCTGCACAAAGACCAGCAGATGCACCATAGGCTACGAGAAGACCAACAGAAGACCTCATTTACTATTGATGATTTAGTTTTCGAGTCTGTATTTTATTGCTTTTTAGAACTTTAAGTTGTTTTGTCGTTTGTTTGGAGTGTGTACTTTTTTTTATGGTTGTCAGTATTTTAAATTACCTATAGTGAAAAATAAAAAGAGTTATCTTTATTAATGAAATGAAAATGAACTTTGTTACTTTATATCTATTCCTTGAACTACGTGATGATCTAATTCATGCGGTGTCATGATACGTAGGCAGTCCACATAGGATTTGATCATAACCCTAAAGGAAAACAATTAAGAAATAAAATGTCACGACCCAAACCGATGGGCCGTGACGGGAACCCAGTACCTTACTCAACCGAGTACCAACGTAACGTATATTTCTTATTAAATCATTACATACACATGACATATGGGCCTAATAGGCCAACATAATCCTTTATAAACTCAAAACATAGGCCGGCCAGGCCGTACAATTATTTTATATACACGACGTATGTCTACAAGCCTCTAAGAGTACATAAATATCATAAAGGTCGGGACAGAGTCCCGCCTTACCAAACAATACGTGTCTAAATCATACTAACCAAACGAGCAACTCCGAAGCAAATGGAGCGTACCAACATCTTGCATTGAGCTGATAGCCTACTTGGAGGGCTCTCGACTTGTCTATCAGGACCTGCGGGCATGAAACGCNAGGCCACTGTGGGCAAAATCATCATCGTATACCAGCCGATCAGGTGGTGGTGCGTATATAACGCCATAACCTTTTCCATATCCCATATACATACATATATACACGTATATAACGCCGTTTAAAGATACATACATATATACGCGTATATAACGTTGTTTGAATCATATTTCAGCCACTGTGGGCAACATCATCATCATATACCAGCTGATCAGGTGGTGGTGCGTATATAACGCCGTAACCTTTTCCCATATCCCATATACATATATTTACATATATACGCGTATATAACGCCATCTGGTCATGGGTCAATGCACATGTATGAAATGCATGAAAAGTACGTAATAATCTCAATATTCCTTCCGGATAAACTTTTCCAACTGCGTATTATTCTGAGACCCATGAACAGAAAATAATAATAATTCTCATGGGGAATCAAGAATATAGACACCCCTAATATTTCTATGAATAGAGTAAACTGTGTATTTGCTCGTTTCTACAGTATAATTTAGACCATGCCAAAAGAAAGAAGGGATAGCCTTAACATACCTGGAGTAGGGAAAATCCGTGTGATATTCTTGAAGAGTTTTATACCATACTCCCTTAAAATACACTGTACTACCTTAAAATTTACAAATCTGTTCGATCTTTTAATTATCCGTACATAGGTGTAAAGGCTTACACCTTCTCTGTTCGATCTATTCGATCTGTTGCAAAATATTCTTGCGTTATTTTGGTCTTCAGGTAGTCTCTTGGAGAGATCTATTCTATATCCTCAAATGTTAGGTAAATGAATTCTTTTATTTGCTAAAGTTATGAATCCTTTCTTGAATTATAATCCTAATTAGTTGCCACCTAATCACTCAATTGTAAGAGTCACACTTCCATCAAATATTGGCTGCCACGTTTGGAGATACAAGACTTATCCAAATATTTGGATTAATTACCCACTAATCATTTGATTAACTTGTTAATCTCCCATTAATTAATTACCAACATAATTATGAATTATATCAAATTACCTAAAAATACTACTCATTTTTAATATACGTTATACATTATACTACTGTGGTCATATGGTACCTTGCATGGTACTAGGTCATAAATATCGGGTATTATCGCTCGACCCGTATTTTATCCCAAATTGACCATTTGAACGAAAATTCATTTCCTTTGACTTGCTTCCCCTCTCACCTTTACGAATTTACTCATCACTTGCTTGAAATAGCATAATCCTTATAATCTCCAAATAATCTTTTACTTGGACTGATGTCAATTACCTTATGACAAATTCAACGTATAACACTACATGGTGCAACATCGTCGTAATTTAATACTGCGAGGCGTAACATGATCGTAATATAATACTACGGGACGTAACATCATCGTAATATATTACTGCAGAGGGTAACATCATCTTAATATATTACTGCAGAGAATAACCTCGACGTAATACTGCGAGGCGTAACATTATTCCTCCCCTTTGGAACATTCGTCCTCGAATGTTTACTGATGCTCTTATCATTCTCATAACCCATAGGTCTTGCAAATACTCCAGTACCCGTCTCTCCATCTAGGCGACGGTTCTGTGAATGAATCCCAAATGCCAGGGCATTCCCTCCTTTAGCCTTTTTCTCACACCACGATTTGTAGTTGGAATCTTTCTAATCTCGTAACTAATGCTACCTTCTATCATGCAGCCTTTACGACTCTACCTTTGTATGAGCGCCTGACTCTTTTTTTTCCCGGGCTTTTAGCCAATATCTAGGCTTCACTTTGTGAACATATACAAAATTATGTCAAGTTGTTCTTCTAGGCTTCATTAGCTTTACTATCTCTAAGTAGGCCATATTATACCAAAATTCTTACTTCGATCTATCAATATTGAGGTCTGCTACCGAACTCCAAGTTACTCTCATTGCTTATCCTATTTGCATAATGCTAAATCCTTTAATGTTCTTCATTACTACTCATCATAAGGCTGATGTCCCAATCTCATCTTGTACTTTACAATTCTTACCCATCCATTATTGATTCACCTCAATGTTGATCTACAACCATCCATTGATAACTTGAAATTTCTTACGTAATATATTGCCACTAGGGCTTATGTTGCATCATGGAATATTTGAAGTGATATTTTTTTCCTAATCCACCTGGGTGATACGATATTTACCTTCCATAACTGTATTTCACCGTATCCCAATGTGATTCACCTTTTGTGGGTATTTTAATCCTGTCCAATTCATGAGATCCCGTTCTTTTCTTCGTCAGATCATTACTCAATCGAAGGAACGTCATCCTTTGTCTATAATAATTATACCCTCATTCTATTAATAAGGCAACATTCCATCTCTTCTATAATGTTATTAGTCTTAGACTCCTTTGAGTTCATTCAGGGTACAATGAGCTTTGTATAACTTAGAGAAACCATATGCTCTGCTTGTTTTCATGGGCTTAATCCTGAGTACTTATCCATTTTGTTATAGCTTGTGACCTACACATCTCTATTTATATTACTTGCAACCTTTCAACTTGCTTGCATCATAGATTTCCATATGTTATTTTTTGGAACGTCAAGCGAGACATCACATCGTATCTAACTCTTCTTTATTCTCTTAGTCAGGATTTTCGATACCTAGACCATAGGCTGGAAAATATGCTACTGACGACACTGCTATCATTTGTGGATACTGAATCCCCATGCTTCTAGCCTTCTATCCGAAGTATGAACTGTTCACAACCTTTTACATTTGGGTATCTCGTACGTTGTTCACCTTTACCTTACTTACCTTAAAGTCTCACGTCTTATCTTCTATCCCTTTCATGACCTCCCTTCCATATAGGTATAATTCACATCCACAACTTGATGCTCTATTATAACACTTGCCCCTTTGGTGCATACGCAATCCGATGGGAGCCTCATACTGACTTCTTATGAGGATGATACTTTACTAACTGGCTATAACGTAGGGCCATTATAGAATATGGTTGTTGTACTATCTCTCTTGTACCTCTAATGTTAAAAGTGATTCTGCAATGATCTCAATCATGATGTCTAAAAACAAATTTGTCCAATAATCAGAATCCTGATTTACTTTGTTGATGTAACTCTTTAGTTACTTCTTCCTTCTTATTAGCCTTTATGCATGCTTAATCTATCTTCCGATCTGCGGCTCATGGTATTATTTATTACTTTAGCCTTTCATGGGCGTTATGGAATATCCATGATACAATCTTCTAACAATTCAATCCTTTGTCTATGCCCTGTGATTAATTCTTTCTTTAAACTTATACCGGAGTCTTTTATGGACGTATGATTGTCAACAAATATGTTGCCTGTATAATGCTCCAAACTCTTGAGTGTATCCATAACGTACTAACTCTGGATCATTGATCAAATAATTCTTTTGTTCCATCTTAGCTTTGTTTCAACGTAAACTATTACTTTTCATGATCTTTTTGCCCCCTTTTTGCGTCCATACTTAGCTTATCTTAGTGCCCATATATATTGAAATTCCATACAACTCATATGATCCTAAATATCACTTCTGATTTTACTCCATGTTCATTAGCCACTGTAGGTGTCACTTTCTTAGGGAGTGCATACAATGTTGTTTTGAGACTGTTGTCACAGGACCATTTCCTCTTTAGGTCGTTGTACTGAGGTTGAAGCCTTCTTCCTTATTTCCTCAGCTAGTCTTTAATCGTAGTACTTAGGGAAGAACCTATGACTCTTGTAAAGATGCGAGCTTATTACATCGTATACTCGACAGACCTTCTGATGTCCTTCCTTGCCTATACTTATCCATAGTTGCTTACCTCCATGCCCTTGTGCTTGTAGGGTTGCTTCTGAACTGATATTTTTACTGTCTCCCCAGTGGCACTCTCTTTTATTCCCGTAACATTCATACGGTACCCTTGACTACCATGACTCTTATCTGAATATATTTCAAGTATTACAATAACATTTCTGTGAAGCTGAATTCTCCATGTTGGGTTCTACTATGTTTATCTTACACGATCTGATGACTCGTCTGTAACCCCTTGTTTAGCCATAACTTGGATCTTCCTGACCAATTTCTAACTACTCATTGGCCCATTCTCATATCAATATTCCTCGTAATCTTTGTTAGGTTATTTCTTTTGTCTTAACTTAGGTCTCGCACTGGCTCCTTATTTATGAATAACAGCTCGGGCAGGAATCTTTACTTCCTCTCATATACGTCGTGCTTGCACAATATTCTTGAATCGTAGCGTATCTATAAGATTTGCATAAGTGCCATCTCATTCCTCTTTCATTTATCACATTCTTCCTTTACCATTCCATAGTCACTAGAACCACTTAATTCTGGCTTAATGCCACATTACTCCATATTCCCACCTTTAGGGATGTACTAAAAACTGAAGCCATGAGGATCTACCTATATATATTTTCTCTTCATCTGTGGCGTCGTTTCTCAACATCAATGATCCTTACTCGCCTTGCGGCGATTCTTCTGTACCAAGGATGACAAATTCCCTTACTCGCGAGGGTGACACTTAGCGTAACTGGCACATACAGTCTCTTAAGCTTAACATTTCTCTCATTGCTTGTTTTAGGGAAGTGTCTTCCCGAATAACCATTTTCTGAATTTCTCATGAATTTTCTTCTTTTGTCCATTCTAATAACGCCGGAACGCAAATATGAAATTCTCATGATGCTGACTATTATCAAATCACTTAGTCCCTAATTCTTGTTTAGTTTATCTTGTTCACCAGCCCATACTGATTTCTATGTTCTGGGGTCTAACTTTTCCTTCCGGTAGTGCGTTGGAGTCACAAACTTATTTTTCGAAGTGAGGATATGACTTTATGGCCTATACTCTTTTGTCGTCTCAAGGCCTGTCACCTCTTGTATTTCCCTTCTCTTGACTATAGACTCTGTAATACTGTCAATTTTTTTTAATCTACCGTTGTCATCCATGTACCACATTTTACTCATACTGCTTCATTAACATTCTTCTTATTTTCCTGCTATCATTTCTGTCAATCACTTTATTCCGAAAACTTCGACAAGCGATTCCTTTTCATTTTAGCCTTTCATGGGCGTTATGGAATCCTTATATCCGTCCTTTTTTTATACTACTTTTGTTAGCTCCCATATGGCATAACATAGATCAGTATGGCCAATTGTACATACCTCTGTTACTATTGAAGGTAACTCAAAATGATTATATTTTCTCTTCCTGAATGGCAAATAAGGATATTTATTAACTGGTTACCTCGTACCCTTCTTCACCTTGCTTCTTTTTCTTTCTACAACTCGTGTCTAACTTTCGATTCCCTTATTCCTTTTTACCGTAAGAGTGGATAAGTATTCTTTCCTAAAAGCTCCTTATGAAGAACCGTACACCTTTTAGTACACGCATGAACTACTGAAGACCTCTCATTTACTCATCATAAGCAAGATGCAAAATCGAGTTCCTCTAACTCAACACTTCCATAGCTATATCTCTTATCGATCTTCTTTCTGAATGTAGGCATCGTCTTATTATGAATAGAAGTTCGAGATATGAATTCTTATAAGTGAGCTCTACCACACGATCTAGAGTAAGAAGAAAGGGTGACAATCTTAAATGCCATGTAGCCTCCTGCTTATAAGTGTGGTGCACGACACACCCATAAAAAAGACTCTACTAGACACGGCTTGTAGACTCCCTAGGATAGAACTGCTCTGATAGCACTTTTGTCACGACCCAAACCGATGGGCCGTGACGGGCACCCGGTACCTTACTCAACCGAGTACCAACGTAATGTATATTTCTTATTACATCATTACATACACATGACATATGGGCCTAATAGGCCAACATAATCCTTTATAAACTCAAAACATAGGCCGGCCAGGCCGTACAATCCTTTTATATACACGACGTATGCCTACAAGCCTCTAAGTGTACATAAATATCATAAAGGTCGGGACAGAGTCCCGCCTTACCAAACAATACGTGTCTAAATCATACTAACCAAACGAGCAACTCCGAAGCAAATGGAGCGTACCAACATCTTCCACAGAGATGATAGCCTACTTGGAGGGCTCTCGACCTGTCTATCAGGACCTGCGGGCATGAAACGCAGCGTCCCCAGGCAAAAGGGACGTCAGTACGAATAATGTACGGAGTATGTAAGGCACATAAATAAATACATAAGAGACATGGAAGAGATATAGAGTAATTGACTCAACTTGTATGTCTGGATAACTCTGTAAATAATAAATCACTTTTAGCATCATGGATATGTGTATGAATGTCATGTCGTGCATAGGTATATGTTTCATAACATCATCAGCCTCTGAGGAATCCCATCATATCATATCGGCCACTGTGGACAAAATCATCATCGTATACCAGCTGATCAGGTGGTGGTGCGTATATAATGCCATAACCTTTCCCATAACCCATATACATATATATACATACATATATACGCGTATATAACGCCGTTTGAAGATACATATATATATACGCATATATAACGCCGTTTGAATCATATTTCAGCCACTGTGGGCAACATAATCATCATATACCAGCTGATCATATGGTGGTGCGTATATAACGCCGTAACCTTTTTCCATATCCCATATACATATATTTACATATATACGCGTATATAACGCCATCTGGTCATGGGACAAGGCACATGTATGAAATGCATGAAAAGTACGTAATAATATCAATATTCCTTCCGGATAAACTTTTCCAACTGCGTATTATTCTGAGACCCATGAACAGAAAATAATAATAATTCTCATGGGGAATCAAGAATATAGACACCTCTACTATTTCTATGAATAGAGTAAACTGTGTATTTGCTCGTTTCTACAGTATAATTTGGACCATGCCAAAAGAAAGAAGGGATAGCCTTAACATACCTGGAGTAGGGAAAATTCGTGTGATATTCTTGAGGAGGTTTACACCGTACTCCCTTAAAATAAACTGTACTACCTTAAAATTTACAAATATGTTCGATCTTTTAATGATCCGTACATAGGTGTAAAGGCTTACACCTTCTCTGTTCGATCTATTCAATCTGTTGCAAAATATTCTTGCGTTATTTTGGTCTTCAGGTAGTCTCTTGGAGAGATCTATTCTATATCCTCAAATGTTAGGTAAATGAATCCTTTTATTTGCTAAAGTTATGAATCCTTTCTTGAATTATAATCCTAACTAGTTTCCACCTAATCACTCAATTGTAAGAGTCACACTTCCATCAAATCTTGGCTGCCACGTTTGGAGATACAAGACTTATTCAAATATTTGGATTAACTACCCACTAATCATTTGATTAACTTGTTAATCTCCCATTAATCAATTACCCACATAATTATGAATTATATCAAATTACCTAAAAATACTACTCATTTTTAATATACGTTATACATTATACTACTGTGGTCATATGGTACCTTGCATGGTACTAGTTCATAAATATCGGGTATTCTCGCTCGACCCGTATTTTATCCCAAATTGACCATTTGAACGAAAATTCATTTCCTTTGACTTGCTTCCTCTCTCACCTTTAAGAATTTACTCGTCACTTGCTTGAAATAGCATAATCCTTATAAACTCCAAATAATCTTTTACTTGGACTGATGTCAATTACCTTATGACAAATTCAACGTACAACACTACATGGTGCAACATCGTCGTAATTTAATACTGCGAGGCGTAACATGATCGTAATATAATACTACGGCACTTAACATCATCGTAATATATTACTGCAGAGGGTAACATCAACTTAAATATTACTGCAGAGAATAACCTCGACGTAATACTGCGAGGCGTAACGGAAAAAGAGCAAAACATTAAAGTCGGGATGAAATAAAGAGACATTGCAAAACATCTTAGAAAAAAAGGTTTGGCTGCTTTGGTGCATTGCATCCCCCAACGTGTGATTTCCTATATGTTAATATCTCAAACTAACCCGTTTGTTGTTCACTTTGAGCTCAAAGTCTTATTTTTAAGGTTTTTGGTTTTGTGGTGGTATTCTGGTGCCACACCATTATTTTAAAAGATCAAAAGGGAGCATTGCAATGACCTGTGAAAGTCATTTGACTATTTTCGAACCCAAGGATAGCCTCGCATCAGTTATCCCACAGTCGGAATCAGCAACTGCTGAAGAAAATACAAGATTAAGATGCCGCATGTTGGAGATGTGGTATTCTTGGTCGAATCGTAGGGAACCACCTAGTTCTATCTATGGGTTCCCCGAGTTGATCCCAAGGACAAGAGGAACTACTAATGTTCCGATTTCAGCACCCAATCCATTCATACCATTCATATTACCCACTATGACAACAAGCTTTACCAGAATGCCTTCTGAGGTTCACCCCCAGGCACCATCTTCAGGTACGCCATCTATTGTGTTCACTGTACCACCAGCTGCCGGTATGGCACAGCCAACATTGCCTCGGCAAAGATTTGAGCCGTCAACCTTCACTTTTCAAGCTCCCCAGTTCTAATTGGATACTACCCGGGTCACCCCGAACTCTCATCCTCAGCATACGCAATCTAAATCTTCTATGTAGCAGGAGCGAATATTGAGAAATCCCGAACAAGAGGAGATCACATGGAAAATGAGAAGCCTCGAGCAAAGCTTAAAAACTATACAGGGTCTGAGTGGCCAAAAGAGCTTACGCTGATCTGTGCATGTTCCCTCATGTGCACCTGCCAGCGGATTTCAAGACACTAAAATTTGAAAAGTATGACGGGCATGGAGACCCGATTGCCCACTTGAAACAAGACTACAATTAGCTGAGAGGAGTAGGGGGAAAAGAAGTGTTATTGATGGCATACTTTGGAGAAAGCCTCACTGGAATCGCCTCTGAATGATACATAGATCAAGACATTTCCCGTTGCACATATGGGATGATCTAGCCCAGGATTTCGTGAGACAGTTCCAATACAATGTGGACATAGCTCCGGACAGAAATTCTCTATCCAACCTTAAAGAGAAAGTCTCCGAAAGCTTCTGAGAATACGCCATCAAATGGCATGAACAGGCGTCCAGGGTGAAACCCCCATGGATGAGACCGAAATGGTCAAGTGTTTTCTTGCAGGCCCAAGAGGCAGATTACTTTCAAACTATGATGTCTTCCATGGGCAAACCGTTCGCGGAGGCCATCAAGATTGGTGAAATGGTAGAAAATGGCTTAAAAACAAGACGTATCTTGAGTCAATCAGCTCTAAGAGCCACCTCTCAAGCAATTCATAGTGGCTCGGGAGGTTTAGCAAGTAGGAAAAGAGAAAGAAGAGGGAGCCATGATAGCTTCGAGCTTAAAAAGTTCTCGACGGATCCGGGATTATTCAGGCTCACCTTCCAGGGCCCCACAACATTATTACCCTCATCAAGACGCAACCTATGTTATATCTCCTCATCCCTATGCAGTGATGCATGCTCAGCCGTACACTCGACCACCACAACAATACAATCAGAACAGAGCTCCACTTTCCAGAAATAACCCTCATCACCTAGCCCCATATAATCCACGTCCTCTCCAGAATAACTACCAATATAAAAACCGTCCCCGGGAGCCACCCAGAAAAACTAACTTTACACCCATTGGTGAGTCGTATTCCAGCCTCTTCCCCAAGCTAGTTCAAATGGGACTTTCGCAGCTTGTACCTCCAAAAAGGCAAAATCTTGAATCTCCATCATATAGGTCGGGTACCAGGTGCGCCTATCATTCCGGGGCATAAGGGCATGACACCGAGGACTGCTGGACTCTTAAAAGAGTAGTTGAAAACCTGATTGAACAAAACAAGGTAGTTCTAAGGGACGAAGAAGTCCCCAATGTAACCAATAACCCGTTACCGGCCCACAACAACGGGCCCGTCATCAGGCTAATCTGTGAAGATAAAGAGTTTGACCCTGCTTTGAAAGCCATTATTGCCATCGCTGATACAGAAAAGAAACCTAAAACAGTGGCAAAACAGGTCCAGGATGAATAGAAGACAAAGCCCACTCTCCGAAATGAGGAAAAGGTTAAGGAAGCAGAAACAGAGGTAGCACCAGCCAAAGAAACCATCCTCTACGTCCCGAGAGCTCCGAGAAATAGGTAGCTCATGTTGAGTCCCCCAAAAAGATTGGAGCTAAGGAAAACCACATCAAATTTGCGAAGAATGTATGTACCAAAGGGGACGTATGTGGAAAAAGGGCCAGTCAACTCACCAAGGTTGGATGGGCATTTGATCATCAGCCGCATGCCACAAATTCCAATAAAAGACACTACTGCCATCCCTTGGAACTATAATCAGACGCTGGTCACCTATAAATGGAAGGAATTCAGAGGGTAGGTGAATGAAACAAACCCATCTGGGAAGTATCACAACCTAGAATAGTTGAACAAACCCAAACAGAAGCATTTCCCCCTCAAAAAGCATGTTATTGCCGAAGAAGCTGATGAATTCTTCCAAAAAATGAAAAATTCGGAGTATGCTGTGATTGATGAACTCAGAAAAGCTCCTTCCTAGGTTTCACTCTTGTCTATGATGTTGAGATCAAGAGAGCACCAAAAAGTACTTCTAAAGACGCTAAATGAGGTGTATGTGCCAACCGAGACCACGGTTGAACAACTGGAGAGAATGGCAGAGCGGTTCTTCGAAGTTAACAGAATCTCCTCTAGCCGAAATGACTTACCTCCTGAAGGAGATGCCCATAACAAGGCCCTGCATTTGAAAGTCAAATTTTAGGGGTATTATGTGAAAAGGGTCATACTGGACAGCGGATCTGGGGTAGATATTTTCCCTCTGTCAATATTGCAAAGGATGGAAATTGGGACTGAAAGGATCAGGCCGAACAATGTTTGTATCCGGGATTTCGATGGCATCAAAAGGGATACTATAGGAGAAATTGATTTAATCCTAACCATCGGCCCCGTGGAGTTTGAAATAACACTCAAATTTCTGGACATGGACATTTCCTATAGCTTTCTACTAGGAAGACCCTGGATCCATGCTGCGGGAGCCGTGCCCTCTACCCTCCATCAAATGGTCAAGTTCGAATATGAGAACCAAGAGATAGTTTTCCATGGAGAATATGAACAATCAATCTACAGGGACCCGTCAGTCCCATGTCTTGAGGCAAGAGAGGGAAGTGAGCACATAGTTTACCAGGCTTTTGAAATTGTGCTTGCCGACCAGTGCGAGGAAGGAACTCCATGCCCCCAACCTTGTTTGTCGAGCGCATCAATCATGGTTGTCGGCGAAATGATCAAACATGGATATAAGCCTGGAAAAGGGCTTAGAGCATCTTTGCAAGGCATCACAAAACCAGTTACTTTGCCTGTCAACAAGAAATTCTTTGGCATAGGTTTTCAAGATACCAATGCCAATGAAAAATGGGCTGATAAACGTAAGAGAGATGGGTGGGTCTTGCCTTAGCCAATCCCGCTCCTCGTTAAATCATTTGTTAAACCAAAATATATAGAAGAGGAAGAAGAGGCCTTTACGATCGAGAAAATCGAGGATATCTATGAAGCAATGAGGCATATGCTCTATGAAGTCCACATGGTCCAGCCGGGATAAAGCTCCAGCACCGCTGAGGTGCAATACATGGGACCAAATGCCAAATTGCAAAATTGGAAAGCAACTCCCTTCCCAGTCAGGCGGGAATCTCGATAGTTCATGTTTTTCCATGCTTTATACACTCTGAGTTATTTCAGGGTGTAACTCGAGTGTTTTTAATTTTATTGTCTTTTAAATTCAAATGTTAACCCCTACTATCTTAAAATTCAATGAAAGGAAATCAATATTTCATCGTCTATGGATATTTTTCCTGTTATTCTTTCTTTTTTGTTATTTTTCTTATTATTCAGTCCTAATAATGCGGCCTTAAATAACATGACATGCATGTGGACTTCATGCCTAGATCCTAAAACGCTGTCGAAATGTGAAATAATGAATCAAGAGTTCGAATATGATGAAGATGACGCTTTTAGGGAAATAAATCGAGAATTGGAATAATTTGAGAACAATCCTAAGCCAAATCTAAATGAAACCGAGCCAATAAATTTGGGAAATTTAGAATAGGTCAGGGAGACCATGATAAGCATTCACACCGAGGAAAAAACTAGAGATGCATTGATCCAACTCTTGTTTGAATTTAAAGATTTGTTTGCATGGTCTTACGATGATATGCGAGGACTAAGTGTTGATTTAGTGATACATTAATTGCCAAATTATCCCGATTATCCGCATGTCCAACAAAAGAAAAGAAAATTCAAAACAGATATCAGCAACAAGATTAAAGAAGAGGTTGCCAAACAGTTAAAAGCCGGTGTAATCCGAGTGTTCAGATACACCACATGGCTAGCCAACGTAGTCCCAGTACCAAAAAAGGATGGGAAGATCCGAGTATGTGTTGACTACCGGGACTTAAACAAAGCGAGTCCCAAGGATAACTTTCCGTTACTAAATATCCACATCCTTGTCGATAATTGTCCAAAACATGAGGTACAGTCTTTTGTTGATTGTTATGCTGGGTATCATCAAGTCCTGATTGATGAAGAAGATGCGGAAAAGACAGCCTTCACCACACCATGGGGGACTTATTGTTACAGAGTCATTCCCTTTGGTTTGAAAAACGCTGGGGAAACGTACATGAAAGCCATGACTGCCATCTTCCATGACATGATGCACCAAGAAATCGAGGTGTATGTTGATGATGTAATTATTAAATCTAGGACACAAGAAGGCCATGTTCGAGATTTGAGAATTTTTTTTGAGCATCTACGCAAGTATGACTTGAAATTGAACCTGCTAAATGTGCATTTGGGGTTCCATCTAGGAACCTCTTGGGGTTTATAGTCAGCCGAAGGGGTGTTGAGTTAGATCCAACAAAGATAAAATCTATTCGGGATCTTCCACCTCCAAAAACCAAGAAAGAGGTCATGAGCTTATTGGGAAGATCAAACTACATCAGCCGATTCATCGCACAACTTACAACCACTTGTGAACCCATATTTAAGCTGCTAAAGAAAGAAGCAGCGATTAAATGGAAAGATGAATGCCAAGAAGCTTTTGAAAAAATCAAAGAATATTTATCAAATCCGCCAGTGTTGGTCCCGCGTGATCCTGGAAGACCTTTGTTCTTGTACCTAACGGTCTTGGAGAATTATTTTGGCCCGTGCTCGGTGTCACGCCCCCTTTTTCCTCGCGGGGATCGGGTTTATGACTTTTGGGTTGGACAACTCTTTCCTTTCGGGAAGGGGTTTGCATTTTTTAGAGTCGCCACCTAACGATTTTAAAGGTGCGTTAGGGCACCTAAGGGGTTCATTTACAACTACGTTGCTAACTAGAGATAGGGTAAGGGCTTGAAATTATCCCAAGGGGAAGGTGTTAGGCACCCCTCAGGATCCACAAGTGTGGTTCCCAACCAAATAGCTTTTGTGAATTTATACGATTTAGCAACCAAACAAATAAAGGCTCAAATAAGAAGGGGTTTAAGTCCTTAAGCATACAAGGTGTTTGAAAACAGTTATAGAAAGGCTAAGTTTTGAAAAGAGTTCCAATCTAAACGTTTAAAGTAAAGGATGTCCTAGGTTCGTGATAATATGGATCGCATTAATACAATACCCGGTATGACACTCCTCAAAGAGGGGCTACACGTGGTATTAGCGCATCGGTCATCATGTCCATATTCTACCCTTTCCCACCCCGTGAAGGTAACTAAAGCGCGTGTTGGTCACGAACTCTATTGCGTGTTGTTACCCTCCACTTCCTATTAGTCCTGGAGGAGGTTAGAACTGCTACAAGGGAGGTACTAGGTAGACCCTCAGGTTTTAAAGGTAAAATTCTAGGGAGACAAACAAAAGCATATAGGACTGCAATTGATAAGAACATAGAAAAGCAAGTAAAGGCTTCATGTTTACCTCCACAAGTAAAGCAATTAGGCAACACGACTCAAACACAGTTAAGGGCAGTATTTAAGTTCAGAATCCTAAGACATGGTGTCTAAGTGAGTTTAGAATAGAAACAGATATGTAGACCTATCTTATTACTCATAAAAGGGTCCTAATCAATTTGCCTACTGGTTAGCATGCTGGTAGTTAAACATGATCACAAAGATAGATCTGGTTTTTATTTTTCTTGTAATTGATTACCTAAGGCTTGTCGAGGTATAAAATAACATGCAACAGTTGTACAGGTTTTTTAAGGATTCAATATTATTAATCCTAATAGCATGTGATTTTAAATGTGCAAAAACTACTGATTGACAGTTTATTTAGAACATAGGACTGTGTATTTAAGCTAAGTATGATCCTATGAACATGATATCTAATATGCATAGACAGAGATGCAGAATGATTATATGCAGAATTCCTAGACAGGATCTTCTAAGTGCATAAAATCACAGTATTTTGAACATACTTTTAGAAGATGCAACAAGTATGAAAATGACTGATTTAGTAGCGGATAGTTGCCCTAAACGGGATTTCTAGATGTACTACATGATTTTTACATTATTTCACAGCTTCAGGTTCAACATAAGTGACAAGTTTTAATATTTGTTTCCATATATCATGACCTCTACGTATATAGCATGATAAAGCATGATTGCAGATTCGTTAACACATTCGTTTTAAGGTAGGATTTAAATTACATTCTCAGAACCACATGATAGCAGTTTTTTATTGTTATTACTGATCCTATGAACATGATTTTCTAAGTGAGGATGATATGTTGAAAGGAAAGCAGATGTATCAACATAAGTGACAAATGTATGGCATGTTTGATCCCTAGACGTGGTTGCTAGTGCGCACATAGGAAAATAAACCTTGAGAAACATGCTATCTACCCAGACTTATACTATAACATACATACCCCACCCATTTATACTATCCAGCCCCAGAATAGTATTTACAAATTGTCACAAGCCTTTGAATATGAATTACATAATAATAGGAAAAGAAGAAGTTAACTATAGGGAGCCTTCCATAGTAGGCCCAAGTATACAGGTCCTCAATGCCATGTACTGTTATTTCATAACCTTTCATAATCTGAGTGTGTCAGAGTTCCCTAAGGATCTGAGAGATCCCGGGAAGTGCTCACACCCAGATTTCATAGCCAAGGCGAAGTAAGTGCAGTGTGGAAGAGCCAACTCTTGTGTGTCAAAGTTCAGAGGGAGCTCAAGGGTCCCTAAGCAATGCTCACACAAAAGGGGCAGAACCTAGGCTTCTAAGAGTATATGTGAGAGTGCTTGAAATACTTCAAAAGAATTGAGTTGAAAACAGTTTTCTGAAAACAGAATGTTAAAAAAAGCTTGCCTTAGTGAAACCAGCTTGAAAGAAAGGGAGTAGGATAGTCAGCAACTCAGGATCAAGACAACATACATAGTGCAGGGAGACAGATACAAACAGGGAATAGGGGATTAGGGACAAGTAGGTCACTTATAAAGATAGATTTGCATACAAGTTAACCCTAGGGAGATACTAAGGCATTTCAGAACTTTAACAAGCATAGAACATTTTTCATAAAGATGTTTAGGCCGGAGACTTAACAAAACTAAATTGAGGGATACCAAAGAGGAGGTACATGACAAACAGAGTTACACATAGGCCCAGGGGAAGGCTTTATGAGTACAACATATGTTCAGAATCACATATAACTAAGGGATACAAGCTGGGGATCAGTGGGGGGGGGGGGAGAGGGGGGAGGGGGCAAGGCAGGGTCCTAGTAAACATGTAAGAAGGCATTAAAACATGCTGAAACTAAAAGGAAAAAGTAATCACATTGGTAAACTAGTAAATATGCATGCTAATTGCAAGGTAAACAGCAGAACCATAAGTAGAAACATATTGTGAACAAGTTGAATCGAAGTGCTAAAAGAAGCATATTGTTTTTGAAAACTCGAATTGTAACTAGGACATACCAGTATTGGAGAGACAGTAATACCAAAGTAGAAGTGAGAGAGGACCAATAATTAGCCTTGGCTTGTAGCCGGCTAATTCAAACCAGTAATAAGTAGCACAGAAAAGTGAGAGAGAGAGAGAGAGAGAGAGAGTTTAGAACAATGCGTGTACGTCTTTGTGTTGATGAAAACCAATTCATATATAGTTTGAAAACACATAACAAATAAGGTAAAACAATCAGAGTTAATCTGCAATTGTGGGGACTCGGAATCCATCAGTATAGAATCAAGGTAAATACTCCCTTCAATTAAGGAGTTAATTTCAAACGGTAATAGAGTACAAGTAGAAAATAAGGAAAGGTACCACATGTGACTTCAATATAACATATAAGGAAAATAACTTTAGCACATAGAAGTATAGGACAAGGTAATAGAGGCTAGGTTCAGAAAAAATATAATTAAGGAAAGTACTTAAAAAAATCTGTTTGGCAGCATGGTCGTCCATAAAATAAGGTAAAAAAATATTTTAAAGGTTAAAATCAGTAGAGAATATCACAAGAGATTAGTGAGAGGTATCAATTACAGGAAATTAGGGATTCAAACAGGAGTAGTACTGATTAAGGGGAGATTACCACAAATCCCTATGAATACACGGAATAAGCATACAATAGGAAAGAAGGAGTAAAATCAAAGACCCCAACAAGCATAGTAAAGCAGAAATCACAAAGAATCCCGGATTCAAACTAGAACATAGTACTGATTAACATAACATTATGAGAATAAGTGCAATAAACGAATAATAGACAAGAATCATAACCATAAGAAGACTAGTAAGGCGAAATCATAAAAATAATTAGGGATTCGTATAGAACACATTACAAATTTACAGAGTAATCATGATATAGGCAAAGAAGTGAATAGTCAGAAACCCTAATAGGTAAACATGGAGTAAAACCACAAAAATCATGGAGTATTCACGAGAAACAGTAAACACAATAGAACATATTATCAGAAACAACTCCGAACCCTAGGATTAGAACTAAGAAACTTAGGGTTTTCAACAGAATAACTTAGATAAAAGAGAAAAATCAAATAAATGTTTAAAGATAATGAAAATTCATAGATTAATAAGAAAGTTAGAGAGAAAAGCCATTTTTTAAAAAGGAGTTAGGAAACCCTAGTTTGAAAACGAAGAGTCACTTTAGAAAAAATCGGAAAATCTTTGAGGAAAACAACAGAATAACTCAGAATATGCCAGATCTATCATAGATCTAAGAAATCAAGAGCTAATAGTTAGGGTTTTAGTGAGATAACCCAAAAAGAGAGAAAATCGGCTCAGAAACCATAGATTTTGGCCGGAGATAGGGAGATCTTACTCGGACAGGCCAAGGGTGGCCTGAGAAAGCATGAACAATCATGGGGTGAGGTGAATTGCTTCAGGTTCTTCTGAGGGCCTTAGGACAGTGATACCCGGTGTAGGAGGGAGACATGAAGCTAAGAGGGGCGAGGACCCATGGTTTCCGGCAAGAGAGGCAGCCGGAGAAGGGAGACAGAGCTCATCGGAGGGGGGAAGTGCGAAGGTTCTAGATAGAACTAGGAGAGAGAGATAGAGAGACGGTGAGAGAAAATGAGGCCGGGGAAATGAATGGAGGGGGGTAGTCTTTGGGGCATTAATACGGTAAGTAAAGATCTGGGCCGTTGATTTGAATTAATCAACGACTCAGATTAAAGGGGGATTGGGTCGGATAGGCTAGGCATTGGGCCTGGGGTGTTTGGGCTGTTTGATTTGGGTTGGGGCCTGGGTAAATTGGATCTAAATTGAAATTAAAAGTGGCTAGGTGTTAAATACCCATAAATAATAGATAAATAATTAATAAAAATGGCTAATAATTATATGAAATGAAAATAAGGCTAAATAGATAAAATAAAAGTGATCAATTGGTATAAAAAAAATATATAGAATGACTGACTATTGAATTAAAATAGCTTAAAATGTATAATTAGGCTATAATTGCAAAGCCATTGCCATTATAGCCAAATAATGCCAATTTGGCTAATTTGTAAAATAATTAAATCCTAATAGGATAAAAATGATATATTAAACCAAGAAATATTTTGGAGTCATTTGTAATGCAATTTATGATTAATTGTTGGGTATAAAAGTACTGGATAAATTAGAAGTAAATTGATAAAAATATGGGAAAATTATGAAAAATACCAATTATTATAAAAAGCCATTTTGAAGGTACATATGCAAATTTTAAAATAATTTGGTGAAAAATTGAGTATCAACACTCGGGCAACATGATGCAACCGGGAATAAAGAGCAAGCCATCTACTATCTGAGCAAGAAATTTACTACGTATGAAGCCAAAGACACTCTGCTGGAGAGAACTTGTTGTGCCCTAACTTGGGTCGTTCAAAAGCTCAGACATTATTTGCTATCCTACACCACATATCTCATAACTAAGTTGGACCCTTTAAAGTACATATTCCAAAAACCGATGCCCACAGGAAGGCTAGTAAAGTGGGAAATCCTTCTCACGGAGTTCCACATTGTCTATGTCACCTGCACGGCTATGAAAGCCCAAGCCTTTCCCGATCATCTGGCTGAAAACCCGGTTGATGATGAATACCAACCCTTAAGCACTTATTTCCCGGATAAGGAAGTAAATTCAGTTGAAGTAATCCCAGAACACACTAACAATTGGAAAAAGGTTCTTTGATGGAGCAGTAAATTCAAAAGGTGTTGGGATTGGGGCAATCTTGATTTCGCCCGCGGGAAAACACTATCCAGCCACCGCCCGTCTTCAGTTCTTCTGTACAAACAACACTGCTGAATACGAAGCTTGCATAATGGGTATGAATATGGAAATTGATATGGATGTAGAGGAATTATTAATCATTGGAGACTCTGATTTAATCATTAAGAAAGCACAACCCGAATGGGAAATTCGAGATTTCAAGCTAATTCCATATAGACAAAATGTGGAAGATCTAAGCAAGCAATTCAAATCCGTTGAATTCAGGTATATTCCTCGATTCCACAATGAGTTAGCTGATGCATTAGCCACCTTAGCTGCAATGTTGCCATATCCGGGTAATGTCCATATTGACCCGTAATCATGGTTATTGTCACGGTGGAAGTAGCACCCGATGTCCGACCATAGTATCACGATATTAAAAGGTTCTTGAAAACAAAGGAATACCCGGAGCGGGCCAATGGAGACCAAAAGAGAACATTTAGGAGACGTTTTGTATAAAAGAACTCCAGATTTGAATCTGTTAAGGTGTGTAGACACCAAAGAAGCTGGAAAGATTATGAACAAAGTGCATTCAGGAGTATGTGGTCCCCATATGAATGGATACGTCCTTGCAAAGAAAATCCTGCAGGTAGGATATTACTGGATGACCATGGAAAAAGATTATTTTAGTTTTGTCCGGGAGTGCCATCAGTGTCAGATACACGATGACCTGATTCATTCACCACCCTGAGAGTTGCATCCTATGTCAGCACCTTGGCCGTTCGTTGCTTAGGGAATGGATGTCATTGGGCCGATCGAGAAAAAGCTTTAAATGGACACAGATTTATCTTGGTTTCCATCGACTATTTCATAAATGGGTCGAAGATGTCACTTTCAAAGTTGTCACCAAGAAAGCAGTGGTGGACTTCATGCATTCCAACATTATTTGTCATTTTGGTATTCCAAAAACTATCATTACTAACAACACTACAAATCTAAATAGTCATTTGATGAGGGAGGTGTGTGAATAGTTTAAAATCACACACCGTAATTCCACCTCTTACCGACCCAAAGCCAATGGCGCCGTCAAAGCAGAAAATAAAAACATCAAGAAAATCCTGAGAAAAATGATTCAAAGTTCTAGGAAATGGCACGAAAAGTTGCCTTTCGCATCAAGAAAACGTTGCATTATTTGTTTATTGCACTGAAGATGTGATACCTGCAGAAGTCAAAATTCCCTCTCTTCGGATCATTGTTGAAGCTGAAATTAAGGATGATGAATGGGTCAAAACCCGACTGGAACAATTAACCATGATTGATGAAAAAGAATGGCCGCAGTTTATCAGGGGAAGTTGTACCAACAAAGAATGGCCCGCGCCTATAACAAGAAAGTGCGGCCCAGGAACTTCTAAGTGGGGAAACTCGTCCTAAGACGTATCCTCCCGCATCATGAAGAGGCGAAAGGAAAATTCTCCCCGAATCGGAAAGGTCCATACATTATAAGGAAATTTCTACCAAAAAGGGCATTATACTTGGGAGACATTGAAGGAAATGACCCCGAAACGGGTGTCAATGCATATGTCGTCAAAAGGTATTATGTTTGACCTTTTTCACGGTTCTGACACTCTCCGATTGGAATGACGAAGGCTTCCATTCTCGCTACCCAAACACCATTAATCCTTTTGTAATCCCTTTGAGCCGGTTACTCTTCTTTGATTACCCTCTTTGGAATATGAAAGTGTTATAAAAACAATCATCATAACATCAAATCAAAAGAAAATCAAAAATCAAAACAAAAACAAAATATTTCCCTGAAAATACATTACCACTCTGAAAAGCACATAGACAATCTAAAATACTGAAAAATTGACACAAAGACACTTTGAAGGAATGATTCAGGGGCTCTTCTGCTCATTTTCTACTAATTTTAACCAAATGGTCTATGAAAATCCCTTCTATTATGGCAAAAAATCTTGGTCAGTGCTTTGTTTAGTTCTGGTTTCTCTTGCTGTGGATATCTGGTCAAAAACTGGTTTATCTTGGTTGGTTTTCTAGGTACTATTACACTATGCTGATGCTGAACTTTGTTGATGTTGATAGAGCTTTGGATATTTTGTCCATTGACCTTTATTTGGTCATTCTTTCATTGTTTTATCCGTTCTTAGGTATGTAATTATGCACTTTCCTTAAATGAAATTTTCTGGTTAAATCCCTACTTAAATGTCTGTGCTTTTCTTTTGTGTGTTAGCTTCAGATTCCAATCACATATGTAGTCAACTCATATATGTGTTCATTCATCCTCTAGACTGAAATTTTGATTGATTTCTGGTTTGCATAAACATATATGGTTGTGGCTAGGTCCATTTAAAACTTCTAGGAACTATGATGCTATTTATAGTAGTAATATGTTCGAAACAACATTAAGGACGTGAATCTGGCCACCAGTTGGTCAGATTCACTCCATATAAATGCATATTTTTCAGATGTTCAGTATAAAGGTGCAGGAAGTTGATTCTATGGATATAATGGCGTATGGACTGGTTGATTAAAGCTGAGATAAGGGTTGTAACAGTCACTAAGAACCTCTTAGTTTAAGACATTGGAATTTTTGTTCATAGATAGGTTAAATGTAATTTTGACTATTAATTATGGTTGTTGTAATTAATAGCATAAGATGGACCATTTTTTCCTGAAAAGTTTTAGGCCGAGTAGCTTTTTGTTTTCTTTCTTTTTTAATTGAATATGGAGCACATGATCTTCAGGCCATCTAAATGAAGGCTATATGAGATGGGCCAAACTCATAAAGTGGCCCAAAAAGCCTGAACGAGTCTGGACCCTAGGTCATTGGGCCTGGAGTGTAAAGACCAATGGTCCAATACACTATTAGTTCTAAAAATTAATAGTCCTGAATTAATTAGAAATTTTATTAATATTGTTAACTCAAATTCAAATTTCATTAATTTTTCATGTGACTTTTTGTATGTATGAATTAAAGCTAGACATCATGTTATATTTTTCCTTCAGAAATTGCATAAAAGCAGAACTGGCCCAGTATATTTAGCATGAGACTGGGCTAGATTTACGATACATATAATAGGCCCATTTCCTTCCTTTAGGATCAGAAATAACTAATTGCTAGTTCTGAAATTTTACAGGCCCAAATGCACATCATGACCTTTGGTATTAGTCTTAAAAATCACCTAGGAAGACAACTTCCCAAAGAATAACACAAACGCTTTTGGACTATCCTTAGCTAGATATTCTTACACTTAGAATTCTCAAACATTAAAAAATCAAAGTATACGTTTGCATAACTTTGAATAAAATAACTTTTTTTTAGTAACAAATATTTTCTTAAAACTCGTGTACACATTCGCGTGACACAAATAAAGTTTCAAAAATGAAAATTCGTAGAGATGCCTTTAGGAGCAGATTTCAAATTATTACCGTGATTGCGTACATGTTCGCGTGACGTGATCCTGATTTTTAAATAAAACCAAAATACGCGCTTGCGCGACTTTGACTATTTTCTTAAATGAATCAAGTGTCGTGAATTATGTACACGTCCGCGCGACATGATTTTGACGCATCAATTCAAGCAGGCATACGCATACGCAACTCGTCTTAAGATAATTCTTTAAATACAAATAAATAATTAGAAGCCGTAAAAATATAAAAAATGCACACTGGTACTAAAATCAGTAATTAAACAATATATTCCAAGTATAAATCATTAAGTGACCGTGCTAGAAGCACATAATTCGGGAGTGCCTAACACCTTCTCCCGGGTTAACAGAATTCCTTACCCGGTTTTCTGGTTCGCAGACTTTTAACGGAGCCAAAATTTCCTCGATTTGGGATATTAAATAATAAATAAATAGTTTCTCGGAACACAATAAATAAATCTGAGTGGCGACTCTGAAACTAAAAAATAATCCCAAATTTGATTATGTCACTTCAATCAGAAAAACTCCCTTATCCCCACCCTATTGAAAAAAGGAGGTGTGACACACATAATCTTTATTGGGTTATTTCTTTTGTCTTAACTTACGTCTCGCACTGGCTTCTTATTTATTGATAACAACTCGGGCGGGAACCTTTACTTCCTCTCATTGACATCGTGCTTGCACAATATTCCGGAATCGTAGCGTATCTGTAGGATTTGGATCAGTGCCATCTCATTCCTTTTTAATTTTTATCACATTCTTCCTTTACCATTCCATAGTCACTATAACCACTTAATTCCGATTTAATGCCACATCACTCCATATTCCCCCCCCCCCCCCCCCCNNCCCCAATCCCCTAAACCCCCTAATTCCCATTTTAATCCCCCCCCCCCCCATTTCCCCCCCCCCCCCCCTTTAGGGGAGTACTATGATTTAGCGCTACGATGATCTACGCATATATGTTTTACCCCTTTATCTTTGTCGTCTTTTCACATTATCGGTGAGCCTTACTCACATGGCGGTAATCCTTCTGTACCAAGGATAACAAATTTTCTTACTCGCGAGGGTGACACTTAGTGTAACTAGCACATATCGTCCCTTAAGCTTAACTTTGCTGATATTGCTTACTTTAGGGAAGCGTCTTCCTGAATGACCATTCTCTGAATCTCTCCTAAATCTTCTTCTGTTATCCATTCTATTATTTCCGAAATGAAATTTAAATTCTCATGATTTCGACCATTATCAAATCAATCAGTCCCTAATTTATGTTTAGTTTTTCGTGTTCACCAGTCCATACTGATTTCTATTACTATGTGTCCAAATTTACCTTCCAGTAGTCGCGCTGGAGTCACGAACTTATTTCTCGAAATGAGGATATGACTTTATGGCCTATACTCTTTTTGTTGTTTCAAGGCATGTAACCTCTCGTCTTTTCCTTTGCTTGACAATAGATTCTGTAATATTGTCATCTTCCTAATCTTCCTTCGTCATCCATGTATCACGCCTTACTCATAATAATTCATTAACTCTCTTCTTATTTCCCACTAACTTTTATGTCTATCACTTTATTCTTGGTAACTCGAACAAGACACTCCTTTGCTTTTAGCTCCCCTTGATCCATCTACTGGCTCTTCAGGTTACCTAACATTCTTTCTCTACTAGGGAGGGGAGTTTACTAAGGTAATATTTATCCCTTCAAGGATTCCAGTACCTATCTTTGTAGTACTCATATCTAGATGTACTATTTTAGAATGCACCCTCCGGGTGTCTCACAAGGAGATCTATTAGCACATTGCAATGTCTTTCGGAAATGTAAACTAACACAAACAATTCATCCACCATTGTGGCTCACTCTAGCCGAGTCGAATCGTGATATTATGTCCTTCTCTTAAACCATATTCGTTAGTTCCCATAGATCATAACTCAAATCGGTGAAGCCAATTATACATACCTCTGTTACTGTTGAAGGTAACTCAAAATGCTTACAACTCTCTTCCTGAATGGTAAATAAGGATAATCTTTATTAACTGGGTACCTAGTACCCTTCTTAACCTTGCTTCTTTTCTTGCTACAACTCTTGTCTACCTTCCAATTCTCTTATTCTTTACCATAAGAGTGAATAGACATTCTTGCCTAAGGGATCCTTATGAAGAATCTCACACCTTTTAGTACACGCATGATCTGCTGAAGACTTGTCATTTACTTATCATAAGCAAGATGCAAAATCGAGTTCCTCTAACTCAACACTTCCACAACTATATCTTTTATCGATCGTCTTTCTGAATGTAGGCATCATCTCATTACAAATAGAAGTTCGGGATTTGAATTCTTATAAGTGATATCTACTACACGATATAGAGTAAGAAGAAAAAGTGACATTCCTAAATGCCATGTAGCCTTATACTTATAAGTGTGGTGCATGACACACCCATAAACAAGACTCTACTAGACACGGCTTTTAGATCCCTAGGATAGAACTGCTCTGATACCACTTTTGTTACGCCCCGAACCTGGGCGGCGAGATCGGCACCCAGTGCCTACTTTTGTCATGCCCCGAACCTGGGGGAGGGGGTCTGGAGGGGGGTGGGGGGTGAGACTAGCACCCACTGCCTCACCTATCCTTGTGTAGCAACTTGAAGCTAAGGGACTTTGCACATATGATGTCATACTTTGGCCATGGGCCATATTGCAAGACAACTGCGAATGCTGACTAAATGTCAATATAAAAGTGGCCGATAAGGCCGTTATAATATTTACAGCTGACAAACCAACCAAATATTCATACAAGGCCCGGAAGCCCAACATACTGCACTAACTGACGGGATATGTCTACAAGCCTCTACTAATGGATATACTGTGATCGGAACAGCTTCCCGACCTACTCATAACATATATACATATATACACAATATGTATATAAAGCTCTAGACCCGGCAACTCCGAAAGGCAGAAAGCTTACCAATCAAGCTGAATTCGAGCAACACTTAATGAAGAGGTCTATCCATCTGTCAGTCTGAACCTGCACGCATGAAATGCAGCGCCCCTAGAAAAGGGACGTCAGAAATAATGTACTGAGTATGTAAGGCAATACACTGAAAATTTAAACTGAACTGATAATATAATAACTGAACGCAACTGAGAGTTAAAGAAAATCTGAAGATATGCTAGCCTGTTGATACTGACTTAACTCTCTCAATATAGTAAGTAAAATAGTTGTCCGACCTTATAAGGCTCGGTATATATATGTATATATATATAACTGCTCTGCCGTAGTAGGCTCGCTCATAGGAGCTCGGCCATACTAGGCTCTGTATCTCGACCAACTAGGCTCGCTCATAGGAGCTCGGCCATACTAGGCTCTGTATCTCGACCAACTAGGCTCGCTCATAGGCGCTCGGCCACAGTAGACTCGGTTTACAACTTACCATCTGATCAGAGGTTGCCCAATAGGGGCCTGCCCATCAATTATAGCTCGACGATAATAAAATACTTTAATACTGTATATATATAAACTCTTTGATCTCTTGACTGGAAGTCAGAAATACTCAATTGAATATGAAGTCCTGATAAGTAGAATATTGTAACTTACAAAACTAGGAAAATATATGTAACTTGCGAGACTAGCAAAATATACATAAAGTCCGGGATATAAATTATCCTTTATGCCTCTTTATCAAACTTGTGTAATGACGATACCATGCAAAATAAAATAAGGTCTTAGCCTTAACATACTTGGAGTATGGGAAAATCCGTATGATGTCTTTGAAAAAGAGGTACACCGTACTCCCTTAGATCCGCAAAATTTTACGTTGCTAAATCTTGTTGGAGCCGTTGAAACTTGTAGGATCTTATCTTAATATCTTTGAGAATGAATCTTGAAAGAGATTATTTATTTAGAGTACATAACGTTTTCCTGATCCTGTAATGCCTTAGAAATGAATTGTTGGTTTTAGTTGAAAGACTTTTGAAGTACATACCGTTTCCTACTTCTGTAAGGCATGAAAATGTTTTGGTGAAATACTTTTGATTAGGCATTTCTTGGAAATGAAAGACATTATAACGTTTTGACAACTTAGCAAGGAGTCATTCCTTTATAACATGGCTAGCTGCCACGTGGGGATGGGGTGGGATGTTTAATCTTTATCCACTTTTCAGGTAATGTCTCATTACCCGGTAATTAATCAATTATCCGCATAATTAAGAATTATTTCAGTCTACTTAAATTCTAATTATTTTTAATACACTTTATAAATTATTCTATCATGGTTATACGGTACCTTGTATGGTACTAGTCCATAAATATCGGGTATTTTCGCTCGACCCGTATTTTATCCCAAATTGTTTACCGCGAATATGGTAACTAAAACTATATTTGGTTATGTGGTTCAAAAAAAGCGTGATTTGTCTTAATACTTGTTATTGAGTTATTATAGCTAACTGTGTTTGGGTAAAACAGTGAGAAAAACGATCAAATGCTAAAGGAAAGCAAACCATAGTGCCTTAAGTCGAAGGCTCGATGTCGAGCTTCGGGGGTCTCTGAGACTGAGGCTCGGGCTTTGGTCGAATGGTCGATGGAGCTATAACGAGCTTTCAAACCTTAATATGTGCTATTTATGATCAATGATGGGCAATAAATGAAGAACAAGTAAGAGAAAACATTAAATACAAGTAAATGAGCTAATAAAGAGGAATCGAAGATGTTTGATATTAAAGTTGAGAATGTTCTTGTGCCCTGTATTCAATTTATTTTTGTGTGTTACAAAGTGACGAGGACTCCCTTTTTATAAGAGGGGGAGTCTCAGCATAGTACATAAGTATTAGTTACAAAAGATCTTGATCTATTCAGCTAGTTAATGCCCAAGTACGGAGTCGTACTTCCTTGCGGGGTTTCCTGTCTCGATATCTATGTTGTTTCCTACGGTGGTTTCGGACCCATGTCCCCCTGGGTCGAATCATAGGAGCGTATGAGGTCGCGCTTCGGGCCATACTCCGAATTCCTTGTGAATCGGCCATCATAAGCGTGAAATCATCTTTCCAGATTTTAACAGTATACAAATAGTCCCCGCGTTCCTTATAATTAAATGATAAGAAACGAATTTGATGTGAGTCCTTTTAGGACCTTTTGTGATGATGGGATGCTCATGATGCACTCTTCTCGTGCGCTTTGATATGTCTCGTTGAACCGCCTCCCTAGGAGCATTGATCGCTCAGCCGTTTCTTTTTCAAAAAAGGACACTAATTGCCCTGCTGGTTGGTTTTCCCAAAAGCATTGATTGCGTACCGACCTTCTATAAATAGGGAGTTATCTCATCTTGAGTTCCATTCAAACTTACTTCAGTAAACTCCAATTTTCTTCTTTTCTCACATTCATTTCTGTTTCGCTGCTTTCATGGTGTAATACCATGTTTGCAAAATCATTCAATGCTGGCCCTTCGAGCCTAGAAATAGCTGCATTTTCGAAGCCCTCCCCCATTAATCAGGGTTATTTTGGGTCGTTGTTGTTGTTTTTGTTGTTGTTGTTGTTATTGTTGTTTTTTTGTCAGTTCGAGGGAGCATGACAGAAACATCGAGCATCCCCCATATCAGGGGGCGTGAAGTACATATACTGCTGCTCATCTTACTTACTTTGGACGGATGTGGCACTTTTGCCTTCTTTGCTTCGTGAGAGGCGAGGAGGAAATATACACCGACCTCTACGTCGTATACCGGTCCGATATCTTAGGAAGCGGCTTTCCAATAGTGGCGTCGTCGAGCCTACCAAAAGAGGAGGTTTATAGAAGGCGGAGGAATATTGTCACTCGCATGTTGCTGCTAGGGAGCCCGAAGACGCTGACTAGTGGCCCCTCAAGGAGGGCTTCGAGGATATGCCCCGGAAGATAAGCTCTTATGTGGAGATTAGGCTTTTGTTTTATGCCTTTTTTGTATAGAGATCTCCCTGTGGGCCTTTTAGACATCTTCTATCAATATAAAAAATTCTTTCTTTCTCTTGATTCAATGTTGGAACTTGTTCTTGTTTTTCATTTGTGTGATCCTGCGTGTGTGATCGGTCCAAAAAATAGGGCTTTAGTTCGATCGATATTAGGCCTTCTAGCTCTCTTAACCCTTCACCGGAGCTAGGGTTTCTTTTATTTAGACGGGGGTCGGGCCTCGGTCTCTCTGTAGCAGAGACGGTCTCCCGACGATCATTGAATAAAAAATTCCTCCTTGGCTTAGGCACCTCGGATAATCTCGGGGGTGGCCTTTGAGTGGGTATCTATTTTGGCCATAAAGGATCGAGTCGTCACTCATCCGAGCTCGGGAAATAGGGATGGTACTAAGTCTTTATAGATAATTATTTAAATGGGGACCTGACTGGGCCCGATATAACCTTTGGGCTTTGCAACCGTGCATCTACTTGGACTTCGGGGATACGGGCAGCCCCAAGATTTGCACGTTTTGCCTTGAACTTGGAACTTCTTTTAAACTAAAGAAGGTGTTGAGTCCGAGCACAGTTTGCACTTTATGTCCATTGCTTTGCCCATGAGGGCTATTGGCCCGAGGTCTGTTCCTTGGGGCGAACTTTTTAGGTACTTGCCTTGGCTTAACGATTTCGCGATGGTCCAGGATCGGCCCTTGCTGGCTTCTCATATCCTTATGTGTTGGCCCCTTGGGCATTTTTATGCATGGGACTTACGTGTTCTCTCAACCGACCGGTAGGCCTTTTATGGTTAGCGCGGAGACTTATGCAGTTTTAGCTAGGTCTTGTTCTTTGAGACGAGCCATGGTACGAGCTCACTCGTACTCTGAGTTCTCTGATCATTCCGTAGGCGGTTTTGAAATTTTTTAGGCGACTTTCAGTAAATCATTTTTGAGCTCAGTCTCCGAGCCGGGTTAGGACTCGAATTCATCGGTCCCTCTGATTTTGGGCTAGCCCGTGGGCCTTTTGCGCGGGCTTCAAGGCTCTTAGGCAACTTTTGATTATCCTTTCTGGGCTCAGTTCTCGAGCCGGATTACGACTCGATTCCATCGGCCCTTCAGGTTTTGGGTTAGCTCGTAGGCTTTTCGGCGCTAGCTTAATGGCACTTAGGAGACTTTTGATTAACCTTTCCGGGCTCAGTCCCCGAGCCGGATTACGACTCAAGTCCATCGACCCTTCAGGTTTTGGGTTAGCCCGTAGGCTTTTCTGCGCTGGCTTAATGGCACTTAGGCGACTTTTGATTAACCTTTCCGGGCTCAGTCCCTGAGCTGGATTACGACTCGAGTCCATCGGCCCTTCAGGTTTTGGGTTAGCCCGTAGGCTTTTCTGCGCTGGCTTAATGGTACTTACGCGACTTTTAATTAACCATTTTGGGCTCAGTCCCCGAGCCGAACTACGACTCGAGTTCATCGACCCTTTAGGTTTTTGGTTAGCCCGTAGGCTTTCTGCGCTGGCTTTAAGGCACTTACGCGACTTTTAATATGGACGTATTTCTTGTTTCTTATAGATTTCCTTATTTTCATTTGACTCTTCGACGACCCCAAAGAGCCTCCATTATGAGTCGTCACAATGAACAGAGAAGACTCTTCCTTACGAGCCGACATGAAAATATTCGAAACTCCTTGATACGAGCCGACATGAAAATGTTCGAAGCCCTTTGATATGAGCCGGCATGAAAATGTTCAAAGCTCTTGCATAAACTAAAGGCAGCGCAATTTTAGCTGGTTCTTTCCGAAATAATTTCGAAGGATTTGATTTTAAGGAGATAGTCGGGTGTCCCCGAATCGCTTGTTGATGTTGTTGGGTCGAAGCCCATCGACCGTAGGTTTTATATTTGGTCGTATTCCTTAGTCCCGAGTATCTCATCCTCGACGTCTATATTCGAGGGTACGCCTTTTTAGGGGTCTTACAAGTTCGAATATATAGACTTGGCTTTTGAAGTCGGGACCGTGTTCTTGTTATTTTAGGTACACCCGCTTGGGATTTTGATCATGCCCGTAGGACTTACGGTATCAAACATTTCTGAGGTTACTCTCTTGGGATCTTACGACCTCGGGTCTTGACTTTTCGGATATTGATGATAATTGTTTCCTAAACTTGAAAAAAATGTTTTGATGAAGAAACATTCATGCTACAGTCTGATGCGAGCATACATGTTTTCTCCCTCGCAGACTCGATCCCCTTATGTGGGTACGACTCATTTGACCGCTCAACCCATTACATTATTTCTTTGAAAAAAGCTCTCGTCGGTTTACTCTGACTTGTTTGATGGGGGCATTGTCCCTCAGGGTAGTGTTCTTCAGTAGTTTAGCCTCGAATGCTTGTATGGGTTTTCTATGATGGGCGCCTAAACTTTAACTCGTTGAAAACCTTATTGGTAAAAAACCCTTTTTCGGGGACCAAAACTCGATCGGATAAAAAGGATGCATTGTGTTTGTCTATCAATGGGTCTTCTTTGAAGTTGGAAGATGTTCTGGAGTCCTCCGTCGGTTGCCTACGGGAGATTAGTTTTGAGTAAGCAAAAGAGATGGGGTTATAATCTTACCTTAGCAGTAGTATCGTTCGAGCATGGATATGTCCGAATTGCCCGGGAGCTGATCGCTCGCCTAGGTGTCGAGCTTGTATGAACCTTTGCCGATCACTCCCAAGACATAGCACGATCCTTCCCAGCTTGGTCCGGGCTTCCCTTCATTGGGGTTTCTTGTGTTTAAAGTGACCTTTCTTAAGACTAAGTCCTCTAATCCAAAGTATCGGAGGTTAGCTATCCAGTCATAGCATCTCTCGATCATTTGCTTTTGCGCGGCCATCCGGATTAGTGAAGCTTCTCGTTTCTCATCGAGCAGCGCGGGGGCCACGGTCATGGCATCATTGTTTGTATCCTCAAGAGCATGCCTGAATCTGGTACTCAGCTCTTATACTTCGACCGGTATTAGGTCTTCTGACCTATACGCTAGGGATAACAGTGTCTCCCCTGTGCTTGTCTTTATGAGTGGTTCGATACACCCATAGGACTTTGGGCAGCACTTCCCTCCATCTTCCCTTCACGCTTTCCAACTTCTTCTTCAGGTTCTGAATGATGGTTTTGCTCGTGAATTCGTCTTGGCCGTTGGCGCATGGATGGTAGGGTGTTGATAAGATTCTTTTGTTTCTGTGGTCCTCGAGGAATTTTGTTACTTTACCTCCTACGAATTGCTTTCCGTTGCCGCAGATTACTTTAGAGTGGATTCCGGATCGGCATAAGATGTGGTTCCGTATGAAGTTGATGACTTCTTTTTCTCTTACCTTTTCGAAGGCTTGTGCTTCCACCCATTCAGAGAAATAGTCATTCATCAACAGAATAAATCTGGCTTTACCTGGCACCATGGGTAGTTATTCGTCGGTCTGATGGATCATGGGCGCGAACCTTTGCAATTTATCGCATTTACGAATGAATTCCCCAGCGCCCTTTTTCATACTGTCCCAGTAGTAGCCCGCTCTGATCGCCTTTCGAACTAGGGACTCAGCACCAGAGCGATTCCCGCAGATGCCCTCGTGGATTTCTCGAAGCATGTAATTTTTACCAACTGGTCCCAGGAACACTGTCGAGGGTCCGTCGAAAGTTCTCTTGTAGATGATGTTATTCTCGCTGAATGGGAATATGGCCGCCTTGGCCCGGAGAGTGATACTCTCAAATTATACCTTAAAATAGTGTAAGCGATCGATGTCAAATACAGTAACCCAACAAGGTTGGGGTCGAATCTCACAGAGAAAAATATGGAGGCGATTAGGAATGTTAGAGAATTATCACTTATCGCGCAATTCCAAACAAATAGATTTTGGTTTTGAAAGTGTTCACAACTAATAGCAAAAATATAAACTAACCTAGAAAGCAAGTAAAATGATCAATGGCAACAAGAATGAATGCATCGGGTATTACACTCAAGTAACGATCTAATGTATTTCATGATTTTACAACTATGAGCGAGTTTATGTTAATTAGCCACAGATAATAATTCTTAATTAGTTTTTTCCAAAGACTAACAAGACTTCCTAATCGAATTATTCCTAACCCAATTAAGAGATTAAGCACACCCGGATATGGCTACAAGTAGTTCAATCCTATCCCTAGGTAGAATCTATAAAATGAGGGTTAAAGCCTCAAGGTCTTGTTAATTAATCTTTCCCAACCCCAAATTATCTTTTCCAAAATTAATTCAGAGTTAATGGGCGAGTCCTAGGGTTAGCTAATCCCGTTGGAAACATTAAAGAACAAGGATAATTAAAGAAACAACAACTCACTTCATAAATATATGAAAATCATTCAATACATAAGCACAACAAGGTATTTAATCCACACTTTAAATATGAAAATTTTCATAAACAAGATTCAAGTGTTGGAAATAAATACTACACACTTAAATATATAATACAAAGCAAGAAAATGAAGAAACAAACATAAATGGGTAAGAAATCCTTAACCACAAGAGTGAAATCTTAAAATCCCAAGTGTGTGTACAAACCCTAGCTTCAAGACTTGTTCTTCTTTAGTCTCCAAGACTCAAAAATTTAGTTTACAATACCAAAGATATGGAAAGTATCTGCCAAGTCGTGTATAAGAATGGTTTGGGGATAAAAAATGTGAAATGCCAAAACTGCCCAGGGCTGCCCAGATTTTGTACTATGCGTTTGCATCCATACCTTCGCGTTCGCGAAGGTCTTCAGTCTCCACGCTCCGCGTTCGCGTTGACCAAGACCGCGTTTGCGATGTTACATTTCTTGAGCCTTCGCGTGCGCGGTGTGTTCCACGTGTCCGCGAAGGTTTGACTCTTCGACATGCACAATAACTCTTCACGTTTGCGCCTGGTACACTGCGTTCGCGATTATATAACTCCAAAAGCTTTGCGTTTGCACTGGACCTCCGCGTTTGCGAAGGGTATTTAACTGGGCAGATTTCAAGTGTCCATTTTAGCTCATTTTTTACTTGTTTTCACCAAATTTCTTCACCATCACATCTATCTCACTTGATACCTGAAATATGCCAATAAACATCAATAATTGTCTTAATTTCTCAACAAACTTTCACAAAACATTAAGTATCAAGAGGAGATAAGTTGGTAAAATACCAACTTATTAGAGAGCTCTTGACTTCTTTGGGTCCGCGGATAGCTTTCCTTCCTTCAGATAGTTTATGTACTTGTTCCTCCAATTCCAGGTCAGGCTAGTATAGTTGACTTCGGCGTGGCCATCTTTGATCACCGATCTCATTAACTTCACTATGGCTCCGGGGAGCACATCATCCTCCGGATTTGCGAAGGCGTCGGCCTTGCTATTCTTCGCATTGTGTCTTTTCAGACCTTGAAGGTCCCATTCACTTGGTTAACAACTGGGAGGGGATCATATTTGGCCTTGATGCACCCGGCCCTGAGGTTCTTGGCTAACTCTAGACCTGCAATTCCAGCCTCATATTCATTGTTAGTCAACTTTGCGGTTTTTAAGGATTGTCTAACTACATTACCCGTAGGTGGCTTGAAAACCATGCCGAACCCGGATTCTTTCACGTTGGAAGCACCATCGGTGAACAAGTCCTATTCCTCGTATGATGCGTCCATTTTTAATAACAATTATTTCTCTACTTCGTGCACTAAGGCGGGCGCGAAGTAGGCCACGAAATCTTCCAAAATATGGGATTTGATAGGCGCCCGGGGTTGATGTTCAATATCTTGCCCTCTGGGCTCGATGGGCCATTTGGCCAATTGGCCCGGCAGCTCAGGCTCATGCAATATGTTTTGAAGCGGGTGCTCCGTTAAGACACAACTACGACGATGTTGAAAATAAGGTTTTAACTTTCGAGATGCGTTAATCAGGGCTAGGGCTTAGTGTTTGACTCATATGATAGACAGGGAATTGTCCGTTACCCTGATTATGTCTATGTTTAATTTGGCTCGGGGCTCATTGGCCCTTGTGGCGCTCATTCGATTTTCGACGTAAGGTCGATACCTCCCATTCTGTGGATCTGGCTTTCTTTGTGGAAGCCTTAACTCTATTTTTCTGGCGAGGTCTCTAAGTATCGTGACGACAAGCTCGGTCGTCCGTCTCTTACTTTCGGCCTTTTCCGATATTGGCCGGATTTAGGGGGCTGTTGCTGGCGCTCTTGAGGTTCTCTGATGGTTCTGTAGCTGGGTGATCACTACCTTTTGCGCCTGTAGTATTTCGAAGATCATTTGAAGGTTGTTTTCCCCGTTATCCTGAACGGTGGTGTCTCGCTCCTCCCGCGGGTCTTTCTGACGCGCGTTCCAGCTAGTGTGAAGGTTGATGCCGTCGCGCCGATCATTGCTCGAGTCTGTGCCTTTGGGGGTCGGCTCTGCTATGACTCTAAGGCCCGGTGGCGGTGCGTCGATATTCAGGATCTACACATCGTCTCTCCCGAACACCTCAAAGCTGCTACTTTCGTACGCGCTCACTGAGTTGGACATTCTGACCTGAAATCGAATATTCTTTGGACAAGAAAGGGTGTAAAAAGATAACTTGTGTTCTTCAACGAACCAACACTAAAACAATCACTACTATTTTTAGCCCAATGGTGGGCGCCAAACTATTTACCCCAAAAATGGTAACTAGAATTATATTTAGTTATGTGGTTCTAAAAATATGTGATTTGTCTTAATACCAGTTATTGAGTGATTATAGCTAACTGTGTTTGGGTGAAACCTTGAGAACAATGATATAATGCTAAAGGAAAGCAAACCAGAGTGCCTTAAGTCGAAGGCTCGATGTCGAGCTTCAGGGGTCTCTAAGACCGAGGCTCGAGCCTTGATCGAACGGTCGATGGAGCTATAACGAGCTTGCAGACCTTGAGATGTGCTATTTATGATCAATGATGGGAAATAAATGAAGAACAAGTAAGAGAAAGCAGTAAATACAAGTAAATGAGCTAATAAAGAGGAGTAGAAGATGTTTGATATTAAAGCGAAGAATGTTCTTGTGCTTGTATTCAATGTATTGTTGTGTGTTACAAAGTGATGAGGACTCCCTTTTTATAAGAGGGGGATTCTCGGCATAGTACATAAGTATTAATTACAAAAGATCTTGATTGATTCAGCTAGTTAATGCCCAAGTATGGAATCGTACTTCGGTTCAGGGCTTCCTGTCTCGATCTCTATGTTGTTTCCTACGGTTGTTTTGGACCCATGTCCCCCTGGCTCGACTTGTAGGAGCGTACTAGGCCGGGCTTCAGGCCATACTCCGAATTCCGCATGAATCAACTATCATAAGCGTGAAATCATCTTTCCAGATTTTAACCGTATACAGACTTTTGATTAGGCATTTCTTGGAAATGAAAGACATTGTATCGTTTTAACAACTTAGCAAGGAATGACTATTAGGTAATTAGGTAATGTACCGTGGGGATTAGTAATTCCTTTATAACTTGGCTAGCTGCCACGTGGGGATGGTGGTGGGATATTTAATCTTTGTCCACTTATTAGGTAATTAGGTAATGTCCCGCTACCCGGTAATTAATCAATTACCCGCATAATTAAGAATTATCTCAGTCTACTTAAAATTTTACTTATTTTTAATATACTTTATACATTATTTTATCATGGTCATACGGTACCTTGTATGGTACTAGTCCATAAATATCGGGTATTATCGCTCGACCCGTATTTTATCCCAAGTTGGCCACTTTCAACGAAACTCGTTTTCTTTAATTCGCTCACCTTCTTACCTCCATGACTTTACTTATCACTTGTTTGAAATACTACAATACTTATAATCTCCAAATAATATTTTTCCTTGGACTAATGTCAATTACCTTACCACTAATTCAACGTACAATACTACATAGTGCAATATCATCGTAATTTAATACTACGAAGTGTAACATCATCATAATGTAGTACTACAAGGTGTAACATCATCGTAATATAATACTGCGGGAAGAAATATTGACGTAATATTGTAGGGCGTAACATCTGGAGACTAGAGTTGATATCTTGTTGCTTAGTATGGTTGATTTTGACGTGATCTTGGGTATGTATTGGTTGTATCCATGTCATGGTGTTCTAGATTGTCTCGCTAAGACTGTGAAGTTGGCGTGGCGGGTTGCCGAGCGTTTAGGGGAGAGGTTCTCTATACTGTGTTCTTAGTAGAGTGATTTCATATTTGAAGGCCCGATTGATGGTTGGGAAAGGTTGTTTATCTTATCTGGGCTTTGTGAGGGATGTTAGTGCTGATGCTCCTACCATTGATTATTTCTTACCCAAAGAATTAGATTCTTTGCAAAAGCTATTTTAAGAAGAACACGGGTTTCTGATAACCAAGGAATACACTAATAATTGTAAGTAAATTCGGAAATAGAAAGCAATAAGATGCGTAAACATTAAGTATATTGCAATAGCAGTTTGAACGTGTCCTTACAAGTTATATTTTACTCCCTTTTATAGGGAATTTCTTAATATAACGTCTACTCTTTTCAGAGATTGATCATTAATGACTAATAATGGAATTGATGTAACGTTACAATGATCAATCGTAATTGCTGCGTGAGATTGTGTAACGTTTGGCTCATTAATTGAAGATCCCGAATCTGCCCTGTATTTTTCCTTGATTCACTTTGACCGTGTCTCTTCATCTTCTCGATTAGGTTGAGATTCCCGTTTCTGATTACCTTGTGGGTATGTTTTTCTGTTCCTTTTTATCTTTTACCTCTTCATAAAGTCTTTTCCAGTTGTCATGATTTCATTGCTCCACATAGATTGTTAAGTCATCATAATTATTACACATGTGAAGCTCATTTTTACCAATACAGATAGTCCCCCCATTTATCATTTATTTATCAACTAATATTTGCTAAGTGGATATTCATTTATGGCCGGAATATTTTGTCGCCGCTTCACTCGTACCATTGCATCAATCTTTTAATGTACGCATCACTTGTCTCTTCCATTTAATGCCCGTGCCACGTGGCATTCCCGGGTTGGTTATGCAATTACTCAACGCCTTTTAGGGCTTTTTGCGGCTGCATCAGTCACGAAGTGACAGCTTCAATTATGACATTCACATCACTGCTTTTCCATATTTTGACGGTTGCCTTCGGGTATAAATACCCCTTTTCCTTTCTTTACTTTCACGAAAAACTTCTGAACTTCTTTCCTTATTTGTAAATTCTTCATTCTTCGTAAATATGTCTTCTTCAAACAATCAATCTAGGAAAGTCATTAATGTTGATGAATTGACTCCATCTTCTGCTCCAACACAAAGTAGGAGAGGTGGTAGGCTTAGGAGCTTAGGTTCTACCCCTTCCAGGGGTGCTTTTTCTTCTCATGTTACTCCCCCATCTTCTTCTAGGTCTTATGTTTCTTTATCTTCTTCAGGGGCTAGGGCTTCTTGATTTTTATCAAAGAGTAGAGAACATAGTGAACCGCTTCGCGAGTCGATGAAATTATCCTTGCGGAGTTTTCTTTTTCCAAGGATAGTCAGGCCATGAGCGAACAACTTTCTTTAATGTCTTCGCATAACATTGCCGAACTTTATCCAACCCAGATAACAGAGGACTTGGTGTCTCTTGTACGCAGGGACTTTTTTTGGAAGCCTGATTTTCCTGTTATTGTTCCCAATGATAACCAAAGAATAACCTCTTACAAGATCGGGTATTCTTATGTTTATACTTACCCTTTCACATTAGGATTCAAGCCTCGCATCGACCCTGTTATCGTCGAGTTTTGTCGATTCTTCAAAATTTGTCTGGGACAAGTCGGTCCTCTTGTTTGGGGTGGTATGTCTGTTATGTTGTTGTCCCTACTGCAGGTTTAGTAGGTGAAGAAAATCTCCCCTTCCCTGAGAAGTGGAATCTTGCACGTGAGTACGGTTTTGCGCACTTTCTGTCACGACCCAAAACCTATGGGTTGTGATGGCGCCGGACCCCTCTTTCAGGCAAGCCAACCCCTTAATCAGTTGGAACACTTTCTTGTTTAACATTTTAGAATCGAAGCCTCTTCTTGCATTTTCATTATTAAATAAATAAATTTCGTAATTTGAATATGGCAAGAAAACCATCTTAATACGGAAAACAAATACCAAGACATCCCTAGAACCAGGTGACACAAGTCCATGATCAATTTCTAAGGATTTACACAATTATACAACGCTTGTCCGAAAACAAGTTTGGAAAAAAGCAATAAATATAAAATGTAAGTACACAAAAGGGAGACTCCGGCAGCTGTGGAACTTCTCTGGAAGAATACAGCCCGTATAAGTCTCCAAGTCAATCACGGTACTATAAAGGTACCTGTGCAACAAAATGCATAGAAAGTGTAGTATGAGTACATATACATATATGTACCCAGTGAGTATCCCGTCTAATCTCAAAGAAGTAGTGATGAGAGGTCGACTTGGCACTCACTAAGGTCCAACAGTATGATATAATAATGATAAAACGAATAAAAGCAGAAGACATGTAAGACAGTGAGTAGCAATTATGTATAAAGCACAGAAATCGAAGTAAGTACTAGAATGGTAACAATGTCCACTTCCTTTCCCCCAAATATCAAACATAAGCCAATATCCATGAAACAATGCTAAATAATCATGCGCACACAGGAATAAAACAACCGGCTGGAGTCATAAGGGAGAATAGCTATGCACTGCCGGGGATCGACCGGCCCGTACCAAGAGTGCATGATTAACAATGTAATCATATCATATCATAGTGAAGAATAGCTATGCACTGCCGGGGATGGACCGGCCCGTACCAAGAGTGCATGCCTAAGCACTGTCGGGGATCGACCGGCCCGTACCAAGAGTGCGTCTATCAATGTAATCATATCATATCATAGTGAAGAATAGCTATGCACTGCCGGGGATCGACCGGCCCGTACCAAGAGTGCGTCTATCAATGTAATCATATCATATCATAGTGTGACTTCGTCCATGCACTGTCGGGGATCGACTGGCCCGTACCAAGAGTGCATTCTTAATTAAATCCCTGTGCACAATCGGGGATCGACCGGCCTGTACCAAGAGTGCACTATAAATCCGCCGTGGCGTACGGCCCGCTCCCATAAAAGTGAAGGAAATTACATGTCGCTCGCGGGATGTAAATTATGAAGCGACAATATGCGCACCCAAAATGTAAAGTTCATTTCACCACAATTCTTTCCAATTATTTAAGTAAATGAAAGCTCGAGGAAACAATAATACCTTACGTGAGTACAAAACGTATAAGTCATTTCTTTTCCTTTCATAATACTTCCCACAAATAATTTCTTTCATTTTCCTTCTCGTAAGTCAATTCATTTCATAATATTTTTTCCGTGAAAACAATTTCCTTCCATATTATTTTAAAATCCATAAATCTCAGAGAAACAAAACCACATAACAGGATATTATAACATACATATAATTCATTACAAGAAGTATACAGGGCATGATGTGGGGCCTAACTACCCGGACATAACAATAGTAGCCGCTACGTATGGACTCTCGTCACTTGGTACGTACATAGCCCCAGAAAATAATTACATGTAGCATGTAAAACACCTAAGGGGACAATTCCCTCTTACAAGGTTAGAAAGGAGACTCACCTCGCTCCGAAGATTCATCACCGGCTTCCAAGCCCCTACGACGACTAAAAATGGATGCGCACGCTCCCAAACTATCCAAATAACGATAATTCAATGAAAATATACTCAACATATCATAACCAATTTAAATTACAAAGTTCATCAGCCCGGCTCAATGAAATGACCAAAATGCCCTCGGGCCCACGTGCCCGAACCTCGAAATTTCTTGAAGAAAATCTCTACCCGAAGCTTTACTAATTCAATTACACATTTTACTCAATTATTCATGCTCTACTAGTGGCTAAAATCTAAATTTTCAAATTCTAGGTTTCTTCCAAATTTTCCTCAAATTTTCCCTAATTTTCATGTTCTAATCCATGTAATAATCTTGTATCTAACTTGAAATGAGTAGGAGTAACTTACCTTAACATAGATGACGAAAATCCTCTCTTGAAGCTATCCAAAAATCACCCATGGCTTTGAAAAATGAGAGAGAAATGCCAAAATCCCGTTTTAATCAACACTGCCCAGTTCTGCCCTTCTATGCAATCGCATGAAGTCGTCTGTGATCGCATAGGCCACCCAGATCACTCCTCCGCGATCACATAGGCCATTTCCAGCTCCCACCAAAATTCCTTCTCCGCGAGCGCACCTTCCTCCTTGCGATCGCACTAGCCTGCCCAGCCCTTCTCCGCGATCGCACCCCAACATCCACGATCGCATAGGCCAAAAACCGCTGCCTCTCAATTCCTTCTCTGCGATCGCAAAGCAAAGGCTGCGATCGCATAGAACACCATCAACACAAGAAAACCAGCAACAACAATTCAACCCGAAATGCCCCGAAACCACCCCAAAACACACCCGAGACCCTCGGGACCCCGTCCAAACACACGAATCAGTCCCATAACATCCCACGAACTTGCTCGGGGCTTTAAATCATCTCAAACAATGCCGAAATCACGAATCGTACTAAAATCCAACTTTATGAACTTTGAAATTTCTAACTTTCACATTCGATGCCGAAACCTATCAAATCACGTCTGATTGACCCCAAATTTTGCACACAAGTCATTTTCCATATTACAGACCTGCTCCAACTTCCTAAATCGCATTCTGAACCCGATATCAAAATTTCCATTTCCGGTCGAATTCTTCAAAAACCTTCAATTTTGTATCTTTAGCCAAATGACCTTTAATTGACTTCCGGATATCCGAATTCACTTCCGATCGCACTCCCAACTTCAGAATCACCATACAAAGCTATTCCCAGACTCGAAATCCCAAACGGAAATCAATATCATTGAAATGTACTTCAAGCCAAACTTAGGAAATTTCTTCAAAATGCTGACTTCCACAATATACGCCGAAACGCTCCCGGGTTATCCAAAACCCATTCCGGACATACGCCCAAGTCCGAAATCATCATGCGAACCTGATGGAACCTTCCAATCCTTATTCTGAGGTCGTTTACTCAAAATTCTAGTTTTACTCAATTTCTTCAACTTATGGCTTCGGAAATGAATATTTTCCTTTCAATTTAACTCCGAACCTCCTGCATTTCAACTCTGACCATACACACAAGTCACAATACCCGAAATGGACCTGTTCATGACTCCCAACTTCTAAACGACGCACTAGATCTTAAAATGACCGGTTGGGTCGTTACACTTTCCTATCCTTTGTTTTTGATAAATTATCTGTTATGTGTCTGTTTATTTTTCCTTTGGAGCAACCATGGGAACCGTTGAGAATGTCTCCGGTTTCTATGATTGGGTAGAAAAACTCTTGTTGATTGCTCCGTTAGAAGAACGTTCGTGGAAGTTCCTCTCTAGAGATCATTGTTGGTTCCTCGTCGTTGAAAAGAAAACTAAGTGGGTCCAGGACCTTAGAGAAGGAAGAGGAAGTTGAGGGTTCGCTGGTCCACAGGTCACGTAGAAGGAGGGTGGTCTCTGAAGACGAGTCTGCACCTGTTGTTGATCCTCCCGTACCTGAATCCAAACTTTCTGCCCTCGAGGATGCAACTCCCTCTCCTGTTCGTGAATCCATTGATCTCCTATTCCGCGAAGGTTTTGGTACCATTTATGATGAAGCCCCTCTTGTTGTTTTCTCTCTTCCTGCTCCCAAAGAACTTCCTTCAATTGCTGCCATTGTTGTTTCCGCTCCCATGGTTGTTCCTGCTCCCGCTGATGTTTCTGCTCCTCATCCTACTTCGCCCATGGCTCCTTTATCCGCCCCCGCTTCCGTGCCTTCTGTTGTAGAAGTAGGGTCTTCCATTAGGGGGGATATGAGGCACGTTATAATAGAAGTCCCAGCAACGGGCAGCCTCTTGAAAAAGTCGGGCCAGGCTGATGTATGGTTAAAGCCATTGATAGGCCTGCTGAAAAGTCTAAGCTGGAAAGCCACAGTACCCTGACTTGGATGAACGAGATTGTGCACTCTTCCTTAAAGGTAAAACTTGCTTTTCATTCATACTTATATATGCTCTTACTGTGTCTAATTTATATTTTTAAGTAGACCAATCTTGTAGGCACAGAGTTAATGAAGAGGTTCGTTCAGATGGAACAAGCAGCAAAGGATTTCCAAAGCGAGGCTATCAATTGGAAGGAGCAGTAGGAGAGTTTACAGCTTGTCATAGAGGCAATGGAGGAGGAAAAATGTACCTTGGAGCAACGTGTTAGAGTTGTTGCAGCAGAACTGGCCGTCGAGAAGGCATCTTCGAACTAGGCAGGTAAGTACAAAAGTGTCCTAGAGTTTTCATTCACAAAGCAACTTCCCCGTGCCAGGAGGACCTCCGTAACTCTTCAGAAAAGGTCCAGTTTCTGGAAAGATCCTTCACTCCTTTACAGGTCTCTCACGATGCTGTCGTAGTTGAAAGAGATGAGTTAAGAGTTGAAGCTGAACAATGGGAGAAGGATTATGAAGCTCTCGAAGACAAGGCAGTCGTCGATGTTAGTTGGGCTTATCTGAATGCCCGTCTGGACACATTGACGGAAATGGTCCAAGAGGGTTTTGACTTGGAAGCCGAAATTGCTAAAACTAGAGAGACGATTGAGAAGTCCCAGCAAAGTCAGAATCTCTCTTCACCTGAGGTTGAGGTCCCTGCTGCTCGTGTCTCCCCATCTCAAGTTGCTCCTCCTGCCAGTGATGACAACCCCCCACCCCCCCATATAGAAAAGTTTAAAGAACTCTGTTCTTCTCTTCGTTTTTTATTTGTATCAATTGGTGGCCACCCCAGTCCCATCGGGGTTAAGTTGGATCCTTCATAAGTCCCCAACTGACAACTTCGGGGCAATCAATATATAAATTAAATCGCCTTTAACTAAGTTAACACTTAGTTTATTTTGCCGTAATATATAAATATTAGCATGACTTTAGCTTTTCTTCGTGTTTTTGTTTTACTCTTAAGTCTTTTCATGCTTTCTTTTTGAGGTTTTTGGTTTACCTCTGAGTTCTTGACTTTGCATTTACTTTTTTTTTTAAAATGCTTAGATTGTTCGTATCTTTTCGTAATAGGCACAGTTTATAAAAGAGGGCCCTTTTTTATCGACACTTAATGAAGAAGACATCTCAACTTCATAATGGTGTATAAAAGAGAGATAGGATTTTCACATGTTTTTATTTAACAATATTTTGAAGAAAGTTTTTGCCTTGTTTCGAACTTTCGTAACATTTCACATGTGTTTGTGTATCGTCTTTAACTCGTTTTGTAACTGTTTTTCTTTCAACAGATTTGAATGAACTCGTACTTGTAACTGTTTTTCTTTTGTAACAGGTTTTTCGAATTAGTACAAGGGAATAATTGTTTTCGTTTATAACAGTTTTTAAATATAAGGGTATGAATTTTTACCCATAACTGTTATTATTGATAACAGTTTCTAAATGAATACTAGGGTAATGCGTTTTAATCCGTAAATGTTTTCATTCATAACAGTTTTCTGAATAAGTATAAGGATAATGATCTTTCATTCATAATTGTTTTCATTTACAATAGCTTTTAAGTAAGTACAATGATTTGCATTTTTACCCGTAACTAACATTCTGCCTTTAACCTGAACATTCGTTTACATTTTCAAATATGTTTCTCGAAGGTTTTGAATCAGGCTTTGTGTTTTTGCCTATTGCTCTTTGATTTTTCTCATAGTACTTGACTTGTTGGGAAGATGGATCTTCAGGCTCGAGCTTTGACTTTTTGATAGTTTTCTATGCTTTTTCTTTGCCTTCCATACTGTATAGTCCCCCAAGTGTTTGAGCTTTGAAGAATGAAATCTTGAGCACTTGACTATTCCTTCCTTGTGGTCCTTTTCCTGAACAGGAAAAACGTACGGGACTCGAAGGTATATAGTTTTAGATGATGACCGTTTAACCCTTAAAAGCGTCCATCAGAAAGTTGTAACCCTAGACCGGGAATTCAGTTACTTTCTCGTGTCTGTGCAGGTCTAATATCATCATCTGGTGATGGGTTAGCCTTTTGCCTATCATTTAAAATGGTTAGTATATTAACTGTACAAAAGTAAAATCGAACGGAATGATACCTGATCGGGGGTATTCCTTTTACTTAGAAGTAGTACTGCTTCAAATGAACAGCATTCCAACTGGTTGGCAAGATTCTGTCGTCCATAGCCTCTAGCTCATAAGCGCCTTTTCCAGCGATGCCACAGACTTTGTAAGGTCCTTCCTAATTTGGATTTAGTTTAACTGCACCAGCTTCCTTCGTTGATTGGAAAACTTTTTTGAGAACAAAGTCCCCAATTTAGAAATATCTGAGGTGAGCTTTTCTGTTGTAATATCGCTCTCTAATTTGTTTTTGGGCTGCCACACGTATTAGTGCAGTTTCTCTTCTTTGCTCGATCAAATCCAGATTTGTCCTTAATTCGTCGTTGTTTGTTTCTTCCGTTGTTCCTGTGAATCTTGTACTTGGCTCACCAATTTCCACCGGTATTAAAGCTTCTGAACCGTAAACAAGCGCGAATGGAGTCTCTCCCATAGCTGTTTTTGCAGTAGTTCTGTAAGCCCATAATACTGCCGGTAGCTCATCGGACCAAATTCCCTTGGCTTTTTCCAACCATTTTTTAGGTTGTTGACGATGACTTTGTTTGTTGACTCGGCTTGTCCATTAGCCACGAGGTGATATGGTGATGAAGTGATTCGTTTGATTTTCCAACTTTCGAATAATTCCGTAATTTGTGAGCCTATGAATTGCGGGCCATTGTCACATACGATCTCCCCTGGTATTATAAAGCGACATATTATGTGTTGCCATATGAAGCTTTTCACTTCCTTTTCTCGCACCTGTTTAAAAGCGTCTGCCTCCACCCACTTTGTGAAATAATCAGTTAATACGAGCAAGAATCGTACCTTTCCTTTAGCTGGGGAAGGGGTCCTACTATGTCCATGCCCCATTTCATGAATGGCCATGGTGATATCACTGGGTGAAGTAACTCTGCTGGTCGATGCATGTTGTTAGCATACCGTTGGCATTTGTCACATCTATCTACGAAATTCTCAGCCTCTTCTTCCATTTTGGGCCAATAGTACCCTGCTCTGATTAGGGTTTTGACTAAGGATCTTGCTCCTGCATGGTTTCCGCGGTGTCCTTCGTGTACTTCTTACATTAAGAACTCCATTTGATTTGGTCCGAGGCACTTTGCTAAGGGACCTCTAAACATTTTGCGGTATAAAGTATCACGAATGAGGTAGTACCGTGCAGCCTTTCGGCGAAGTGCTTGAGCTGTTTTTTTATCTTCGGGTACGGTACCATTATGCAAAAAATTTAAAATTTTGTTTCTCCAATCCCAGGTTAAATTGTTAAATGTTACCTCATTTTTGTCTTGGTCTATTGCTAAGTGAAATAGGTGTATGACAATTGCATTGTCTTTATTCGTCACTTCTGCAACTGCTACGAGGTTAGCTAATGCATCCGCTTCTGCATTTTCCTTCCTGGGCATATGCATAACCTTCCATGATTGGAATTGTCTTACTAGGTCTCATGCCTTTTCCAGATATTGTTGCATCAATTCCTTCCTAGCGGTGTAAGTCCCCTGCATCTGGTTCACCACTAGTTGAGAGTCACTTTTGATTACGATCTGCTCGATTGAGAGTCTCGTGCCAATTAAAGCCCTACGATGACAGCTTCGTACTTTGCTTCATTGTTAGTTATTGGATAACATTTAATAGCTTGTTGTATGTTTTCACCCGTTGATGATATTAAAACAATTCCTAAGCCAGCTCATTTTACATTAAAAGAGTCGTCTGTAAATAGGGTCCATATTCCTGGATTAGCCCCGTTAAAGAGTTGCAACTCTCTTTCTATTTAAGGGATTATGCTAGTATTAAAATCATCGACTAAATCAGCCAAAATTTGAGACTTTATTTCAATCCTAGGCTGATATGTTATGTCATGTTCGCTTAATTCTATTGCCCACTTAGCTAATCTCCCTGATAATTCTTGTTTATGAAAAATATTTATCAATGGGTATGAGGTTACAACAGTGATTGGATGACATTGAAAATATGGTCTTAACTTTCTAGCTGCCATGATTAGAGCTAAGGCTAATTTTTCTAGATGAGGATATCTAGTTTCTGCATCTAATAAGGACTTGTTTACATAATAAATTGGAGATTTCTTACCTTTGTCTTCTCTTACCAGTACTTCACTTACGGTAATTTCTGCAACGGCAAGATAGACATACAACCTTTCCCCCTCTTTTGGCTTAGACAACAACGGGGGTTTTGATAGATATGCCTTCAGATTTTTTAGAGCCTGTGGACATTCTTCAGTCCATTCGAACTGATTCTGCTTTTTGAGAACTGAAAAGAATTTAATACTCTTCTTTGAAGACCTGGAGATTAATCTTCCTAAAGCTGCAATTCTTCCTGTTAGTCTTTGAACTTCTTTCTTGCTCGTAAGTATATTGTGTATTTCATCAATAGCTTTATTTGAGCAGGATTTACTTCTATTCCTCTATTTGATACAAGGAAACCCAAAAACTTACCTGATTCTACGCTAAAGGCGTATTTTTCTGGATTCAATTTCAATTATACCTGCGTATGATTTCAAAGGTAATTGAAAGATGCTGGAAATGATCTTCCGCTTATGTTGATTTCACCAGCATGTCATCAATGTATACCTCCATTATTTTCCCCAGATATTTCTGGAACATCTCTGTCACCAGCCTTTGATACGTATCTCCAGCATTTTTCAAGCTAAAAGGCATGACTTTATAACAATAATTTCCCTTCTTCGTCAATCACTTGGTTCTTGAATGGTCCTTGCTTTCTTTTCTTTTGCTTGACAGGCACGAAGGATGGATCTTCATTTAGTTTATGAGCCATCACTTCTGGAGGAATACATGGCATGCCTGAATAGGACCAAGCAAAGCAATCTATGTTAGCCTTTAAATATTCAATTAACTTACCTATTCTGTTGGGGCTTAGCCTCATGCCTATGTGAACGTTTTGTTCGGGCTTCTACTCGAACAATGGAACAACTTCAAGCTCTTCTGTAGTTGTTTTGATATGCTCGTCCTCTTCTTGTTCCTGAATGACATAAGGTGTGGAATCCATGTCCGTATGTTTTGAGACTTCTTCCGTGGTGACTTGGTTCACCTTCTCGTGGTTATCCTCTTCCGTACATGTTTGGATAATATTTTTTTCCGTACCTGTTTGGACGATTTCCTCGTCTTTTGATTCTTCCGCTTCTTCTTTTTTGTTGGAGTGTACTTCGGAATTTGTATTCCTTGAGGTTTGTTGATCGCCCCGAATCTGTTGAATTCCCCATTTGGAAGGGAATTTAATTACCTGATGTAAGGTAGATGGTATTGCTTTCATGTCATGGATCCATTGTCTCCCTATGATTACGTTGTAAGCCATATCGGTATTAATGACTTGGAATCTAGAATTTTTTTAATTACTCCTTTTGCATAGGTGATAAGCTCAATTTCCCCTTCTGTTACGACCGTAGAGTTGTCAAACCTAGATAAGGCTCGTGTTTTTGGGATTACTTGATCCTCCATTAGCATTTCTTCCACAACTTTGGACAAAATGATGTTGACTGAGCTACCTGGATCAATCAACACTCTTTTTACGTTAGTGTCATGTATAAGTAGGGATATTACCAGTGTGTCATTGTGTGAAGCATTAATCTGTTGATATCTGCATCGTCGAATGATATGTTGTCTGCTTCCACGTCTTCACGAATCCGCTTCCCGTGTGTAATTGTGAATTTTGTTGTTCTCTTGCAGATTACTCTGTTCACCTCCTCTCCTCCATGTATCACGTTCACTGTTCGCTTTGGAGACGGTGGTTTTGGGGGCTCATGCATGTTCTTCATATATGCCTTCTTACCTTTTTCACAAAATAGTTATGTTAGATAGCCCTGTCTTAATTGTTATACCTCACCTTGCAATAATCTGCAATCTGATGTTTTGTGCCCATGATTGTCATGGAATTCACACCAGAAGTGTCACGCCCCCAAACTAGGGGAGGCACGACTGGCACTCGATACTGTATTTGATC
>ML264333.1:0-12190 GCA_005239495.1 Nicotiana undulata
TTTATAAAAATCGACCCAAAAGTCGACCCCCGGGCCCGCACCTTGGAACCCGACAAATTTTATAAAAATCCGATTAACCATTCTGATACGAGTTCACACATACCAAATTTATCAAATTCTGATGTCATTTAGTCCATCAAATCATGATTTTTCATTTTTGAAGTTTTCTTTCAAAACCCCCAATTTTCCCCAATCAAAACATGAATTAATTCAAAAAAATGAACTTCTGTAATCATATTAAAATGAAAAAATAATACTTATATACTGGCCCCGATGAAAAGACGAGAAGAACACCGCAAAAATCACCTCAATCGGAGCTCTAGAACTCAAGATATGCTAAAAATACTAAAATGACGCGGTCTGGTTTTTCTATACTCAGGGATTTCGCACCCGCGACCAAAATACCCGCACCTGCGCATTTCGGGCTGTAATTTCCGCACTTGCGGCTCCGCGGGTGCGGACCCAAACTCGCACATGCGAAACACCAGCACCAGTTCTCTTCTCCGACACTAAAATGAGCATAACTTCCTCATACGATGTTCAAATTTGATGATTCTTTTTGCTACAACTTCGTAATTACGATACGGATCTAATGCTTCAATCAGAAATTGGAGCTCATTTGATTAATATGGTACCAATTATGCTTGAAGAAACGACGCTGAAACCTCAAAAACGAGCGCAACACAACCCCTATCTATCCGAAACCCACCCGAGCCCCTCGGGACCTCAACCAACAATTCTCACAAGTCATATATCACTACACGAACTTAGTCGAACCTTTGTAAAACCAAAAACAACACCAAAATACCGAATCAACCTCGGATTCAAGCCTAAGAACTTCTAAATTTCCAAAATTCGCCAACGATGCCGAAACTTACCAAACCACGTCCGAATGACCTGAAATTTTGCACACACGTCACAAATGACACTACGAACCTATTCCATCTTTCGGAATCGCATTCCGACTCCGCTATCAAAATTTCCACTTCCGGTCAGATTTCTCAAAAACTTTTAATTTTCTATCTTTAGCCAAATGACTTCAAAATAACCTACGGACATCAGAATTCACTTCCGATCGCGCTCCCAACTCCAGAATTACCATACAGAGCTATTCCTAGGCTCGGAATCCCAAACAGACATCTATATCACTGGAATGTCTTTCAACCCAGATTTATGAAATTCTTCTAAAATTCTATCTTCCATAATATACGCGGGAACGCTCCCGGGTTATCCAAATCCCGGTCCGAACATACGCCCAAGTCCGAAATCATCATACGAACCTGCTGGAACCTTCAAATCCTGATTTGGAGATTGTTTAGTCAAAATTCCAATCTTAGTTGATTCTTCCAACTTAAGGCTTCCGAAATGAGAATTTCCTTTCCAATTCGACTCCGGATTATCCGGTAACTGAATCTAACCACGCACACAGGTCGATATACATAATGTGAAGCTGATTATGACCTTATACCACTGAACGGAGCTTAAACTCTCAAAACGACCAGTCGGGTCGTTACAGACCTTTGGAGTTATTTTTCATCACTGAATGGACATGACTTTTGGACTTGTAACATACATTGGAATGACAAAAATTTGAGAGGAAAAAAAGGGGGGAAATTTGTGAAAAAATAAAATCAACTCGGGGAGACATACCATATAAATGGAAGAATCCACAATTATGCATATATAGATAAATGGATGGACTGACTTTTTTTTTGTTATAAGTAAACTAAATATATATTAATCCTTATGCCGAAGCTAAAAAATTTATAAAAAATATGCTATTTTATAATTGAAAGAAGGAGAAGTTACAAATAAAAAGGACAATAAAAGGAATTATGAACAAACCACAGATTAGTGCCTTGAACCTCCTTGAAGGACATCTGAAAACATAGAAAATAAAAAAAGTTCAATACCATAAAATTGTTAATCTAACATGATGTGAGTGAGTTAATGAAAATGAGAAAGAATGTAGGAGTTTAAGAGAAAGAAACCTCCACCTTGGGAAGACGTAACCCTTTAAAAAAAAAAAGTAACTCCTCTAAAAACTTTCAGGCCATACTCACAGTTGCTTCAATCTCATATTTACACAACACCACTTATAGTTTGATGAATGAGTGTTAGGGACCATTAGTGAGGAATATGAATAGAATTCGTTCATGAATAAGTGCTTTAGTAATCTTGAAACGTCTGGAGTAATAAATAGGAATAGTATATGTTGATGAAAAGGTGCCTATGAAACGTTTGGAATAATAATTTTTAAACTTATAATTTTTATAGCAGCATAAATTGGTAAATATCAAAAAAAGGAGGAAAAAGATAAATAACATCCTTGGCCAAAGAGAGGTACCAAGTCATTTTTTTCATTCCCTCCTTTATATATATATAGATAGATTCTAAAACATGCTTTTGACTTAAAATGTTCTCTTACCAAATAAGAGTAGTAGAACTTTTCGCTCTTCTTCTTCAGTGTCGTATCGATTTGAAACTGAAAGACGAAAATAAATTTAAAACAAATTTTATTTAAAGAGTTTATTTGATGACAAGTAAAAGAAAGATTGAACATTACTTTAAAACGGAAAGAAATACGTTTTTCTCCATAATAGCATGAAGATTCATGTTTATTTTTCTTAATATTATATATTTTCTGTCATATTTTAATCAAATTAAGGAAAATCATATATTATTTACCAAATAGATATATGTTATTCTCAATTTTCTAATAGGTATACAGAGAAACTATATTTAATATCATTCCTCAACCAAATTCATGAAGTTCTCAAATTAGTATTTCAAAACTAAAATTATAAATCTCTTAAATTTTATATGTGAATATTGAAACTAGGAAGGAAGAATGATAATTTTTAAATTTGTAGTGTTGAAATTACAAAATTAAAATAAGTTTATAATTGAATATATTAACAGACTAGTATATTTGCACGCTTTTTGCACGGTCTTAAAATCATATATGAGAATTTTTTACGGCTAAATATGCAAAAAAAAAAAAAACTCACATAAATTAGTGTATGTGAACATGAATAAGAAAACAGATAATAAAAGAATAACGAAAAAAGAACAAATACTAATTTGAAATTTTTGGAGGAGGAAAACTTAGAGCGTTCACTTTTTTATTCTCCCTTCAAGACATTCTTAATATTTTGTATTTTAGTTTTTTTTGTTCCTTTAATTTATCTCTCTTACGTTACATCTATTCCACTTTAACCCAGATAAATAACTCCTTTATTTTTTCCTTCTTATCATCTGTCAAATTTCAAAAATTGTATTCTTTCTCTTGTCAGCTATTTTTACCATTTTTAAATACTCACCACCCTTATATGTATTAACTCCTTTAGTTCTTCTTCTTTTTTTCTTTTTTCAGTTACTTCTATTTATCTATCCTCCTGTCACAGGGGTATTTTATGTCACTCGAATTTCTGCCTGAGGTTCACCCTTGTGCGGCAGTCAAGCCTAGCCTTGACTTCAGCCTTTCCAACACTTAGAATAATCTTAGGAAGTTTTGGACTTAGAACGATTTAGGCAGCAAATAAAATCAGTAGAGGCACACACGAATTTACAGAAATTTCTCCCCAACTCGTATTAATATATGAATACAAGAACACAATAAACCAACCCTATGGCTAAGAACAAAGAACACCCTAGTTACCTGCCCCGAAATTGATTTCCTACCCTTAGGAATACACTTATACAAAATATGGATCACAATGCCTCAAGACTAAGCATTCTGCCCTCTTTGGACAGGCTTGTGCACATATTTATAGTGCAGGCTGCCCAATTATATTTGGCAACTTAAAACATTCAGTTGACAAGCCCCAACTGATGGGAAAACACTAGGACATGATACAAAAACGTGCACACTCCTTTAGCCCATGATCAGCCATGTTTTGGGTGTGGTTGTAACCACCAACTGCCTCCCATGTGCCTGGCACACGTTTTGCAATTGTTGCCAGTGCACAACATGTGCCTGTTTTTCCTAGCTGCTACGTGTCCAAGGCTGGCATTGTGCCCATCCTTGCCTTTGACACTGCTCCGCCCCAATGCCATAGCCACAACTTTTCGCCCACTGACCTTGCCGCACACGCTTATTGCCACAGATGCCCGCTTATGTCAAGTCGCCCCCAATTTGATCAAATATGCTCGCATCAGTTGTCATTGCTTGTCTAGACTTGACTTGCCATGTCTTAGCCCCTTCTTGACTTGGATTTGCCTTGTCATTGTCATGACAACCCGCACGTCCATGTGCTATGCGCCTTGCCTCCCTTCAAGGTGCATTTTTCAACCCCGCATAGTCCGTCATGCCGAGTTGCCCGTCATGATGTTGCCCATTTTTCAGGTTGTGTGCCAAGGCCATCATGAAAATCCTTGTCACAACCCACACCTGCCGAGGACCTTTGTCAAGGGGCTAACAAACCACCCCCACCAGAAGAATTCGTCGTCCTTGACGAAGCAGTCTCCGCATTGTTAGCACCACCATAGGCCCTAAATATGTTGTCTCCTGCTCATGTTCTTCCTCGTTCGACTCTTCTTCACCTTTTTCTTCAGCAAACAAAGTTGAGAGATGATAACTAAGAATTATACTTCATTTTATACTCCTTCTTGCTTAAGGTTTGGTTTAAACTGTATACAAATTAGTCCCAAAAGCTTACATGTTGTACTTGATTGCAGGGTTTGGTAAAAAAGATGACAATTAGTCAAAACCAACTCAAAAAGGAGTGCAACATGCACAAGTACCAAGAACAAGTCCAAGCATAGTGCAACAAATCCAGTGATGTCCGCAATCCATTTAGTGCGGTCCGCAATGACCTCACCGCGGCCACACTCATTTTTGTGCGGACCGCAATGATCAGATTCAGAGATCTGGGAATGTGAAGGCTTAAGACTAGTGCGGTCCGCAATCCTTTTTGTGCGGCCGCAATAGAAGCCACCGCGTCCGCGGTGGACAAGTTCAGAGAGCAGATTCTTGACGCCAAAAAGCCTCACCGCGGCCGCACTTCATTTCTTGCGGTCCGTAGTAACCCCGCAGGGGTATTTTTGTCCAAAAAATTTGGCCCAGTATAAATACTTTATTTTCCCATTTTTAGGTCAGCTTTTGTAATCTAACTTTAGCAGGAGCTCGTGAATGACTTTGTTAAGCCATTTTGAGTAATTTTAGAAGTGTTTTATCATTGAATCTTCAAATATTAGTTTGTAATTAAATATGGGTTATTGTTCATCTATTTCTTTGTTTTCTTCTCTTAGCACGAGTAGCTAGACCTATTTTCTAAGGTTGTGTCTCAACCCTAGTGTGGGTATTTGATGGGTCCTTTAATTTAAGGCTTAGATGTTTATGGGTGATTGGTATTTGGGTTGATTTATGTTTTTCATGTTAAATTGGTGGTTGCAAACACTAATTGGTGTCTATTTGACTTGGGTTCTTCTTGAGAAAGAGAACTTGAGTCTAGAAAATCGGTCCAACAAGAAATTGGGATGTAATCAAGAGATTGATAGTCCCAATTAACGGGTTAAACCTAGAGATAGTAAAACCCTACTTGAGCCTATATTGCTTGCATAATTTTGACACCCAATTGGTCTCGAGAGAGGCAATTGGCAAAGCCACTCGAGCTACCGAGAGGTATAGAGTGGGTTATTCCGTGCATTGGCTATATCACAATCCCCATCATAACGTCTTTGCCTTAGGTTTTTGATCCCGTTAAGTATTCACCTAGGATAAAGTCATAGCCCTAGTCCCTTTTATCTATTAAGAAAACACTCAAAAAGATATTAGTTAGTTAATTAAAAAATTCAATTAGTTTAAAACCATAGTTCAAGTATCAAACCAAATTTATGAGAAGTGCAATTAAAATCACAACACACTACTAGATCACTTAGGAACTCAACTCCCATATTAGTAACTCCTTGTGGATTCGATCCCGACCCGTTCGGGTAAAAGCTGCATTGACCCCTGCCTTGCTACTATCTAGTGGTATAGGTGGGCACCGATCAAGAGCCGTTCGAGTTTCGGGCAGTGCCTCTCCATGTGTGGTCCTTTGCAAATAAAACAACCATCAAACTTGTTGTTTTGGCCCTTGTTTGTCGAAGGTCCAGCGCATTGCCTTTCCTTCCCATTGGCATTGCCCTCAACAACATTACCCTTGTCATTTCCGTTTTTCCTCCACTCTTTTGCCTTGTCCTTGTTCCCGTTTTTGAACTTTGAAGTAGTAGAGAGATCAGAACCATCTTGCCCTAACCGGAAAGCACCCAATGCATCCGCAGCAGCGATGGCACTAGGAAGATCTTCTGCCTTCGGAGTTCCATATGCTCCCACGGCTGCAACCCGTACAGGAAGTTGTGCATCTTGTCTTCCTCAGACATGTTGCTTATATCCAACATCAAAGAACTGAAATCTTTGACATATTCCCTGACCGTTCCAATTTGTTTCAACTTCTTCAAACGATCTCTAGCAATCCAGCCCGCATTGCTAGGAAGAATTGATCCTTCAACTCTTTATTTAGCCCTTCTCAAGAGTCAATTTTTTCCCTACCAGCACTTACATCATCTGCCACACGCGTCCACCACCAAAGCTTTGCATCGTCCACCAAGTATATAGTCGTAATGGTGACCTTATCTTCATCTCGCACATGGGCAACCTTAAAGTACTGCTCCATATCCCACAAGCAATTTTTGAGTTTCTTGGCACTCCTTGCGCCATTAAACTCTTTAGGCTCGGGAATTTTGACCTTGGTACAATCTGCCTCGCGCTGGCCATTGTCATTGCCAATAGCACGTCGCAGTAACACATTTGCTACCTTCAAATCTGAGCACATTTGGCTCAACCTGCTCAACTCGTCCTCGAGATAGGAGAGACGAGTAACAATAGTCAGAAATTGATCCCCATCAACAGTTCCGACGAGTGCCTCCAATGCATCAACTTTTTCCCTCAATTCTGCATTGCCACCAGCCATGTTTTCGAACAGCAACGCGAAATCTGCTACCAATCTTCTTGCCACTGCCATGAACCTTGCTCCGCTCTGACACCAGTTGTCACAGGAGTGTTTTGTTTCACTCGAATTTTTGCCCGAGGTTCACCCTTGTGCGGCAGTCAAGCCCATCCTTGACTTCAGCCTTTCCAACACTTAGAATAATTTTAGGACGTTTTTGACATAGAACGATTTAGGAAGCGAATAAAATCAGTAGAGGCACACACGAATTTACAGAAATTTCTCCCCAACTTGTATTAATATGTGAATACAAGAACACAATAAGCCAACCCTATGGCCAAGAACAAACAACACTCTAGTTCCCTGCCCCGAAATTGATTTCCTACCATTAGGAATACACTTATATGAAATTTGGCTCACAATGCCTCAAGACTAAGTATTCTGCCCTCTTTTGACAGCCTTGTGCACATATTTATAGTGCAGGCTGCCCAATTACATTTGGCATCTTAAAATATTTAGTTGACAAGACCCAACTGATGGGCAAACACTAGGACATGATACAAAAATGTTCCCACTCCTTTAGCCCATGATCAGCCATGTTTTGGATGTGGTTGTAACAGCCAACTGCCTCTTATGTGCCTTGCACACGTTTTGTGACTGCTGCCTGTGCAGAGCATGTGCTTGTTTTGCCTAGCTGCTGCGTGCCCAAGGCTAGCATTGCGCCCAACCTTGCCTTTGACACTGCTCCGCCCCAATTCCATGGCCACAACTTGCCTCCCACTGACCTTGCCGCACACGCTTATTGCCACAGTTGCCCGCTTATGTCAAGTCACCCCCAATTTGATTAAATCTGCCCGCATCAATTGTCATTGCTTGTCTAACCTTGCCTTTCCATGTCTTAGCCCCTGCTTGACTTGGCTTTGCCTAGTCATTGTCATTCCAACCTGCACGTCCATGTGTTATGCGCCTTGCCTCCGTTCAAGGTGCGTTTGTCAACCCCGCATAGTCCGTTATGCCGAGCTGCCTGTCATGATGTTGCCCATTTTTTAGGTTGTGTGCCAAGGCCATCATGAAAATCCTTGTCACAACCCACACCTGCCGATGACCTTTGTCAAGGGGCTAACACCTCCAATGGTCCCATTTAATTAATCAGACAATTCTATTTATTTTCGTTTATATATTCAAGAGAGGGGACTGCAGTGCCATGTCATCTCTCTTGAGGCCAAAACTATATAAATACATAAGATGTATAAGAATTGTTTATACAACCAAAATATAGCTAACTGATTTAGAACATCATATTTTCAACGTAGGAAAAATACGAATCAAAATATTCTTTTATGAATCTATCATCTCATAATGATACTTTCAATATCTCTTTGACTAAAAAACTGTGAGGAAATATTTCAATTTAATTATGGAACAACTTATTTAAATTAGCATATTTGAACTAAAGACAAATGATAAAAACTGATGAAAATAATAATGTAAAATTACTAGTGGTGGCTAATATTTGTTTTTAAAGGTAAAAAGAAATGGAATGACGTTAATCCATCACTTTAAAATAGAAGCAATTCTTCCAGTCGTTATACTTTCATCTTGACTAATTTTAGTTCTAGGGTATCTTAAATTTGGAAACAATAAAAGGAAAGGGAACAAACATATTCAAAAAAATAAACGTTACATTAAAGTTCATATATAGAAAAAAATAATGTTACCTAAGGTAACTTACCTAATAATTTTTTAAGTGGAAACGATAGCGTTGATTCATTCAAAATTAGCAAGATTTTCTAAACATAAATCTTGGATGACAATTACATGGATAATAAACCATTGAAAAGGAAATTTTTTAATTTACTAATAATAAAAAATAAATGGAGAAGAAAAATTAATTGAGAGAAAAGGGAAAACAATAATGAATTTATATCCTACAATGACGACAAAAAGAAATATCCCAATTATTTTTCAACTTTTCCCATCATTTTTCTTTTCTTTATGCTCTTCGTAAACTTTTCTGTAAACTCATCCTCTCTCTCACTCTCTCCTCTCAAATTTAACCAACCCTAAATTCTTAATTTTCTCCTTATGATTACATCCATTGTGCCATGTTGAACCAACTCTACTTCATTCTTCTTTCTCTTCTATTGTCTTCAGAAGGCATTGTCTTCATATTCTCGCTCGCATAGTCGAAAACCTTCCTTTGTATCGGCTCTTATACACACACATATGACTGTCCTTAAAGATCTAATTTTGAATATGGAAGTAAACATGACTAATTTTGGAGTGAGTAAAATTATACATCAAGATTTGAATCTTGCAAGTATTGTTGAAATATGTGCTTATATAAGTCCAGAAAGGTTTCTTGACATTTATGTTTAGAGGTTATGAACATGAAATGCATGTGAGTTATTGAGATTATTAAAATGTAGGTTATGAAGATAAAGAGGTGTAAGTTATGAAGATAAATTTTTTAATGGAAAATCCTACAAAAAGGAGAAAAAAGATAAATATGTGTCACGACCCCAAACCTACACTGGCCGTGATGGCGCCTATCATGGTATTAGGCTAGCCAAGCTATCGCGAAATAATGCATAAAACCTTCCATTTAATTCGAAGTGGTCCGATATATCATAACATTTATCCGATTAACATTTCAAAATAACAGAAATAGTAAAAATATCTAAGACACCGCCCAAAACCTAGAGTCAACTGTCTGAGCATCTAGAACAATACAAGGTAATTATGTTTTCATACTACATCCAGTATAGGAGTAAGAAGTAAATAAAAGAATAACAAGGGAAAAAGGGTATGCTGTGGACGCCGGACAACTACCTCAAAATCCCAACTCCGGCTACAAGAGAAAACGAAAGAAGCTAGCGCTCAGACCCATCACCTGAATCTGCACACAAGGTGCAAGGAGTAATGTGAGTACGCCAACTCAGTAGTAATGAGAGTAAATAATGTCTAAGGCTATGAAACAAGTAAGAACAGTCATTAATGCACAATAATTGAAGCCTTACTTTCAGAAAACACATATACAATATCTTGTAACATTTACAATTTGCTTTCAGTAAAATAACCTTTGAAAATGTACCCTTTTCACAATTTTAATAGAAGTCAAAATGGTTTAGTATATGAAAAGACAGAGTTCATAAACAGTCTTTCAGATGAAAACATGTATCATAAACTGCCCCTCGGGCGTATCATAACTCAGCATGCCTCACAATCACTCGGTATCAGCCCCGCGGGCTACCTCATAGTCACTCATGCCTCCCAATATCTCATCACTCAGCACTCGCACTCAATATGTACATGCGCTCAGTGGAGGTGTACAGACTCCGGAGAGGCTCCTAGAGCCCAAGCGCTAATATCGAGCCATCTCGTGGCATAATCACTCAGGCTCTCGGCCTCTCTCATATCATAAATAGTGTAACATGTTGCGGTGTGCAGCCCAATCCCATAATATCCTCACAACATAGGCCCTCGGCCTCACTCAGTCAGAAGCCTCTCAAAAAGCCACTCGAGCTATCAATAAACGGGGTACTCGACCCAAAATATCATTTTACATCACAAAATAGTATAAATAAGACCGAGTTTCGAAATCAGTTAAACAAGATACGGCTGAGTGTAAATCAAAAGTCAATACAATGAGGAATAGCAGAAAACAGCCCCCAAGGGGTCTAAACAGGTCGGCACAAGGCCCCAAACATGGCGTACATCCCAAAATATAGTAATAGTCTGAAAACACAAATTATCATATGATTTAGAAGCAACTACACAAATCAATAGTTGCCACGGGACAGACCAAGTCACAATCTCCTATCAGTGCACTCCAAACACTCGTCATCCAGCATGTGCGCCACTCCAAAATAGTGAGAAAATACAAAGTCCAGGGTTTCATACCCTCAGAACAAGATTTACAGTTATTACTTACCTCAAACGACCCAAATACTAATCTGCGATGCTCTTGCCTCTCGAATCGGCTCCTGATTGCTCCAAATCTAGTCAAAACCAGATTAATACTATCAATATATGCTAAGGAGACTAAACCCATTCAAAAACTATCAAAATTAGGCACAAATCCCGAAATTTGCCAAACCCGACCCCCAGACCCACGTCTCGAAATTCGATAAAAATCACATCACAAGAATCCTCTGTAACGACCCGGTCTGTCGTTACGTAGCACTTGCATTATAATTGTTGTTATTGACTTGTTATAGAATGATTATACTATATTTGATGTATTAGAGTTGGTAGGCTTGAAATCGAATAGTTGTAGCGAGAGTTCAGTCACTTAGTCCTTAAAGAATAGCCTTAAAATGGAAAAGTCAACTAAGAGTTGACTTATTGGTAAACGATCTCGGAATGCGGATTTTATGGCTTGGATAGCTTCGTTAGGTGATTTGGGACTTAGGAGTGTGTTCAGAATAATTTTGTGATGTCCGGTGTAGAATTAGGCTTGAATTGGTGAAAGTTGGTTTTTGGCGATTTCCGGTCGGCAGTGGAAAATAGGCTATCGAGGTCGGAATGGAATTCCAACAGTTGGAACAAGTTCGTAAGGTCATTTTGGACTTGTATGCAAAATTTCAGGTCAATCGGAGTTGATTTGGATAGTTTCGGCATCATTGGTGAAATTTAGAAATATCAAAGTTCTTAGGCTTGAATCCGATACAAATTTGGAGTTTTGATGTTAGTTTTGGTGTTTTGAGAGTGCAACTAAGTTTGAATGATGTTATGGGATATGTTGGTAAGTTTGGTTGGGGTCCCGAGGGGCTCGGGATTGATTTCGGGTGGTTAACGGGCATTTTTGGACTTGAAAACACTGCTGGTTTTCTGGTGTTTATGCAGCTGGAATTTGTTCTCTGCGATCGCGAGGAATGGTCCGCGATCGCGTAGGGTGAGTGGCTTAAGCAGTGCGATCGCGATCGCGTAGGGTTAGCTGAGGGATGGTAGATTTTTTTGTTCTTTGCGATCGTAAGGAGGAGGTCGCGATTGCATGAGTTGAGCGGGGTGTGAAGTGCGATCGCGTAGTGGAGTTCGCGATCGCGTAGAGTAATTGGGCGCGTGAGGGAGCAGCTGATAATGCATCACAATCGCGTGGGCACGGTTGCGATCGCGTGAGGTTGTGTGAGGGTGAAACGCGATCGCGTGCTTAAGGCTGCGATCGCGGAAGTCAAAGGACGTAACACTATGCGATCACAGGGGCAAGGCTGCGATCGCGGTGAAGGAATCACTGGGCATATTTAAATTAAACCCTC
>ML264333.1:14418-45155 GCA_005239495.1 Nicotiana undulata
ATTATATTATTTTTGCTATGGTTGCATGCTTATTATTAAATTGTGAACTGTTATAATTGAATAAACGCGTAGTAAGGTGATGGTTGGCTAGCCTAGTTCCACGATAGGCGCCATCACGGCCTGTTAGAATTTGGGGTCGTGACAAATCCTCTCCCGAGTCTATACATATAAAATAAATCAAAATCCACCCACAAATGACCCCCTCAATTCCTCAATTTTAGGTCTCCAAATCACAAGCCCTAAATCCCTAATTTTAGTCACAAATTTCCATCAATTTCACCCCCAATCAGTCAAATAATGCCATAGAAACGAGTTTTAGGTCCAAAAATCTTACTTACACGAGTAACCTTGATTTCCCTCTTCAAAACCCTCTTTCAAGCTTAATTCCGTGAGAAAAACTTGATGAAATAAGCCAAAATTCGCGAATGCTTCTTTTTATACCATCTGCCTAGGAAAACCGCACATGCGGTCCTTATCCTCGCACCTGCGGGCCCGCACCTGCGGTCTCAGGTGCGTACCTGCGGAATCCCATTTAAAAGCCAAACTCCGCATCTGTGGTTGTCCAGCCGCACCTGCGGGCTCGCAGGTGCGGTCCCTTTTCCTCATCTGTGACCAACCCTCACCTGAACAAAATCCACACATGGGACACATTTCCGCACCTACGGCCATCGCACCTGCGGCTTCCCTTCTGCATGTGCGGCCACTCCAACAACTCAGCACCAACAGCAACTTCTGCTGCACTTTCCAAGTTTAAACCTCCCGCTGACCCTCCGCAATCACCTCGAGCCCCTCGAGGCCCCAACCAAAGGTACCTACAAGCCATAAATGATCACCCGGACTTAGTCAAACCTCGGAACACCCAAAATAACATCGAAACACCAATATAACTCATGATTCAAGCCTAAGGATCTTCAAACTTCCACAAATCGCCAACGACGCCGATACTAACCAAACCTCGACAGAATGACCTGAAAATTTGCACACACATCCAAAATGATGCTACGAACCTGTTCCCACTTCCGGAATTACATTCCGACCCCGATAGCTGATTCTCCACTACCGACCAGAAATCGCCAAAAACTCAATTTCGCCAATTCAAGCCTAATTCTAATCCGAACATCAAAACCACATTCCGAATACACCTCTAAGTCCCAAATCACCTAACGAAGTTATCTGAGCCATAAAATCCACACTCCGGGGTCGTTTATCCAATAGTCAACTTCCGGTTGACTTTTCTAACTATAAGGCCAACTTAAGAGACTAAGACCCCATTTGTTTGCACTTAATGAGGGTTCGAATCTGAATGAATCAGATCTTAGCCCATTAATTGTATTTGTTTTTTTATTTTTAAAAAGTCTGATTCGGTCTGACCTTTAATTGAGTCTTAATTCCGTCCATAGGTTAAAAATATCGAAAATACACGCCTCTTTTTTCGGTGCTCCTTTTCTCTCTCTTGACATCATGCTATTTCTTCTAAACCCAAAACAAATTTCATCCTTCACACGCCTCTCTCTTCAAATATTTTACTTTAGTCATTTAAAATATTTTTTTAGTATTTAAATTTAAAACTTGATCTGATTATCAGTTAGTTTTTCAAATATTCTAATATTTGTGAATCTAAATTATAACTAGTTTTGATTTTATTGTCTTAATTTGTTGGATAAGTTTGATTAGAAGATAAATTTACGTTCAAATTTTTTTTGGTTACATTTCATTACTACAATTGTTGTTATTATATATAATTTTAATTTATAGTTCAAATAGTTTCACAATTAGATCTTACATAAAATATTGATTTATATCTTATAATATTTCAATTTATCTCAAATAATAACTTTTTTTGTTCAAGTTAATATTTTCACTAATTGATATAATATTTAATCTTTTTTTTTTGAATTTTATATGTTTTTATCTTGAAATATATATATATATATATATATATATATTACGTATTCAGATGTTGAAAAACAAACAGTCTTAATCATTCAGTATTCAGATCTGCATACCACATCTTAATATTCAGACGTGCATTCAGATTCAGACGTCTTAATCTTAAAAAAAAAAAGACGAGGCCTAAGTGTCTCATTTCTCACCACGATCACTCCGAACCCGAACCAACCGACCCAACACAACATACTTAGGTTAAATAACATATGATAAACCTGAAACGGGACTAAAACTCACGGAACGGCCGACCAGGTCGTTACATTCTCCCTCTCTTAAACAAACATTCGTCCTCAAACGGGTCTAAAAACATACCTGGAGTCTCAAATAGGTGAGGATATCTGCTCCGCATCTCCCTCTCGGTCTCCCAGGTGGCCTCCTCCACCGACTGCCCTCTCCATTGTACCTTCACTGAAGCTATATCCTTAGACCTCAACCTTCTGACCTGTCGACCCAAAATAGCCACTAGCTCTACCTCATAGGACATATCACCCTCAAGCTAAACCGTGCTGAACTCCAAAACATGAGACGGGTCACCAACATACTTATGGAGAATGGAAACATGAAACACCGGATGGACACTCGATAAGATGGGTGGCAAATCAAGTCTATAAGCCACCTCTCCAACTCTTTGAAGCACCCCAAAAGGCCCAATGAATCGGGGACTCAACTTGCCCCTCTTCCCAAACCGCATAACACCCTTCATGGGTGACACTTTCAGCGGCACCTTCTCCCCAACCATAAAAGACACATCCCGGATCGTACGAAGCCATGTGAATGCTCGAATGATAGCTGTTGTCATATGCAAACTCCGCAGTGGCAGAAACTGGTCCCATGAACCCCTAAAATCAATGACACAAACACGCAACATGTCCTCCATAATCTGAATAGTGCGCTGTGACTACCCATCCATCTGAGGATGAAATGTTGTGCTCAACTCGACCTGAGTACCCAACTCTCTCTGCACATCCCTCCAAAACTGAGATGTGAACTGAGTACCTATGTCAGAAATGATAGAAACTGGGACACCATGCAACTGGACAATCTCCCGGATATAAATCTCAGCTAACTGCTCCGAAGAATAGGTAGTACCAACAAGAATGAAGTGCGCGGACTTGGTCAACCGATCCACAATAACCCATATAGCATCGAACTTCCTCGAAGTCCGTGGGAGCCCAGCTACAAAGTCCATGGTGATCCGCTCCCACTTCCACTCCGGAATATCCAACCTCTGATGCAATCCACCTGGTCTCTAGTGCTCATACTTGACCTGCTGACAGTTGAGACACCGAGCTACAAATCCGACAATATCCTTCTTTATCCGGCTCCACCAATAGTGTTGTCTTAGATCTTGATACATCTTCGCGGCACCCATATGGATGGAATACCGCGGGCTGTGGGCCTCTGCTAGAATCAATTCTCGAAGCTCATCCACATTAGGCACACATATATGACCCTGCATCCTCATAACACCATCCTCACCAATAACCATATCCCTGGCATCACCTCGCCAGACCCTATCCTGAAGAACAAGCAAGTGTGGGTCATCATACTGGCGCTCTCTAATATGGTCATAAAGAGAAGACCTGGAGGCTATACGAGCCAATACCCGGCGGGGCTCTGATAGATCCAATCTCACTATCTGGCCCGCTAAATCCTGAACATCAAGTGCTAATGGTCTCTCTGCTGCTGGAAGTATGCTAGACTCCCCAAACTCTCTGCTCTGCGACTCAAAGCATCGGCCACTACATTGACCTTCCCTGGATGGTATAGAATAGTGATATAATATTCCTTGAGAAGCTCCAACCATCTCCTCTGACGCAAATTTAAATCCTTCTGCTTAAACAGATGTTGCAGACTACGGTGATCAGTGAAAACCTCACAATAAACTCCATACAAATAATGACGCCAAATCTTCAAGGCGTGAACAATGGTTGCTAGCTTGAGATCGTGTACGGGATAATTCTTCTCATGTTTATCCAACTGGCGCGAGGCGTAGGAAATCACCCTACCCTCCTGCATCAAAACACAACCAATGCCTATCCTCGAGGCATCACAATACGCAGTATAAGAACCTGAAGCTGATGGCAATACTAACACTGGAGCTGAGGTCAATACAGTCTTGAGCTTCTGAAAGCTCTCCTCACACTCGTCCGACCACCTAAATGGAGCACCCTTCTGGGTCAATTTGGTCAAGGGCGAAGCAATAGAAGAAAACCCCTCCACAAAGCGACGGTAATACCCCGCCAAACCAAGGAAGCTCTTGATCTCTGTAGCTGAGGCGGTCTGGGCCAACTCTGCACCGCCTCTATCTTCTTCAGATCAACCTGAATACCCTCACTGGACACCACGTTCCCCAAGAAAGCTACTAAGCCAAGCCAAAACTCACACTTAGAGAACTTTGCATAAAGCTTCTCCTCCCTCAATCTTTGTAAAACAACTCTCAAATGTTGAGCATGCTCCTCCTGGCTACGAGAATATACCAGGATGTCATCAATGAACACAATAACAAAGGAATCCAAGTACGACTGAAACACGTTGTTCATCAGATGCATGAACGCTGCTGGGGCATTGGTCAGCCCAAAAGACATCACCATGAACTCATAATGACCATAACGAGTCCTGAAAGCTGTCTTGGGAATATCAGAATCCCGAATCTTCAACTAATGATACCCGGATCTCAAGTCAATCTTAGAGAACACTCTGGCTCCCTCAAGCTGGTCAAACAAATCATCAATGCGAGGCAAAGGATACTTATTCTTGACTGTAACCGTGTTCAACTGCCTGTAGTCAATACACATTCTCATGGAACCATCTTTCTTCTTCACAAATAACACCGACGCACCTCAAGGTGACAAACTAGACCGAATGAACCCCTTATCTAGGAGTTCCTGAAGCTATTTATTCAATTCCTTCAATTCTGCTGGTGCCATACGATAAGGTAGAATAGAAATGGGCTGAGTGCCCGGCACCAAATCAATACCAAAGTCAATATCCCTGTCAGGTGGCAGGTCTGCAGGAAACACGTCCGGAAAATCACGGACCACAGGAACAAAATCAATAGTGGGAGTCTCAACACTGACATCCCTCACACAAGCCAAATACGATAAACACCCTTTCTCCACCGTACAATGGGCCTTCAGGTAGGAAATCACCCTACTAGGCACATACTCAATAGAACCTCTCCACTCAACCTTCGGAAATCCTGGCATCACTAAGGTCACGGTCTTAGCATGACAATCAAGAACAACATGACACGGAAATAACCAATCCATGCCCAATATCACATCAAAATCAACCATGCTAAGCAATAACAGGTCCACTCGGGTCTCCAAACCCCCAATAGATTATCACACATGACCGATACACACGGACCACAATAATAGTATCGCCCACCGGAGTCGACACATGAACAGATGTAACTAAGGACTCACGGGGCATATCCAGAAAATGAGCAAAGTATGATGAGACATAAGAATAAGTGGAACCATGATCAATTAAGACCGAGGCATCTCGGTGACAGACTAAGACAATACCTGTAATCACTACATTTGAGGCCATAACATATGGTCTTGCTGGAAGTGCATAAAATCGAGCCTGACCTCCACCTGATCGACCTCCCCCTCTAGGGCGGCCTTTAGCTGTCTGACCCCCCACCCCTAGCTGCCTGAGCGGGTGGTGTAGTAACTGGAGCTGAAGTCGAGGGCTGACTCCTCTGCTGGGATGACCCACCCTGGAAACGAGGACACTGCCTCCACACATTTCCAAACTCTCCACACTCAAAACAACTCCCTGGAGCTGGAGACGGGGACTGAAGGGAACCCTTGGCACCAGGATAACCACTAGAAGAACCCTGCATAGAAGAGCCCTAAGCCGATGGTGCTCGGGATAAACTCTGGGTTGGAAGAGCACTGTATGAAGAACGGCCCGGATGAGAACTATGGGGACCATGCCCCAAAGATGCACCACTATAGGCTGGGTGGACTGGCTGAGGAGGCCTAAATGAGCGGCCTCTACCATGCTGAAACTATCCTCTGGAAGGAGCACCGCTGAAACTACCAGATCCACGAGGCCTCTTGGCCTCCCTCTCCTCTTGCTCCTGGGCAACCTCGCCCTCAGCACCGCTGAATGTCGGAGGCTGAAGTCTACCAAATCTCTCCAACCTGCGCTGCTCGTCATCTGGCATGACTGGAATCACAAAATCCTACGCTGGGGCAACCTGCTGGGCTGGAGCTGCCCTCGGTGTCTTGAGCCTCTGAACGACTTGCTCAGGTGTCCGAGCAGCTGGAGTCTAAGTGCATCCCCCAGCCTGAGAAGCATCGGCAATAGTAGAAACAACGACTGTCTGTGCAAGACAGGTGCACACCGTCAAAATCTGAGCCAGGGTCTCCTGAAGACCCGGAATCACAATAGGCACTATCGGTGCCTGAGCCTTCCCCGCTGGAACATCTGCGGCGGGGACCCGATCTTGAATAGTAGGTGGATCCACGGGTACTTCCCCGACTGCTGCACGGGCTGCACCCCTACCCCTACCACGACCTCGACTGCGACCCTGACCTCTCGCTGGTCTAGCTGGTGTCTGGTCACCCTGATCGGTAGCGCGAGTCCTCACCATCTGTGAGAGAATGAAACAACAGAAGTTTAGTTCCTATATTCAACAGATTGGCACGACAGAATTCAAGAATGTGAAATTTTCCTGAGGGTTCTGTAGCCTCTCAAAGATAAGTACAGACGTCTCAGTACCGATCCGCAAGACTCTACTAAACCTTCTCATGACCGGAAAGTCCTATGTAACCTAGGCTTTGATACCAACTTGTCACGCCCCCAAACCTACACTGGCCGTGATGGCGCGTTTCATGGTACTAGGCTAGCCAAGCTATCGCGAAATAGTGCATAAAACCTTCCATTTAATTCGAAGTGGTTCGATATATCATAACATTTATCCTATTAACATTTCAAAATAAGTAGTAAAAATATCTAAGACACCACCCCAAAACATGGAGTCAACCGTTATGAGAATTTATGAACAATACAAGGTAATTCTATTTCCATACTACATCCAATGTAGGAATAAGAAGTAAATAACAGAATAAGAAGGGGAAAAAGGTATACTGTGGACGCCGAACAGCTACCTCAAAATTCCAACTCTGGCTCCAAGAGAAAACGAAAGAAGCTAGCGCTCAGACTCAGCACTTGAATTTGCACACAAGGTGCATGGAGTAATATGAGTATGCCAACTCAGTAGTAATGAGAGTAAATAATGTCTAAGGCTATGAAACAAGTAAGAACAGTCATTAATGCACAGTAATTGAAGCCTTACTTTCAGAAAACACAGATACAATATCTTGTAACATTTACAATTTGCTTTCAGTAAAATAACCTTTGAAAATGTACCCTTTTCACAATTTTCATAGAAGTCAAAATGGTTTAGTATATGAAAAGACAGAGTTCATAAACAGTCTTTCAGATGAAAACATGTATCATAAACTGCCCCTCGGGCGTATCATCACTCAGCATGCCTCACAATCACTCGGTATCAGCCCCGCGAGCTACCTCACAGTCACTCATGCCTCCCAATCTCTCATCACTCGGCACTCGACACTCGGCACTCGCACTCAATATGTACATGCGCTCACTGGGGGTGTACAGAATCCGGAGAGGCTCCTAGAGCCTAAGCGCTAATATTGATCCATCTCGTGGCATAATCACTCAGGCTCTCGGCCTACCTCATATCATAAACAGTGTAACATGCTACGACGTGCAGCCCGATCCCATAATATCCTCGCAACATAGTCCCCAGGCCTCACTCAGTCAGAAGCCTCTCAAAAAGCCGCTCGAACTATCAATAAACGGGGTTCTCGACCCAAAATATCATTTTACATCACAAAATAGTATAAATAAGACTGAGTTTTGAAATCAGTTAAACAGGATACGACTGAGTGTAAATCAAAAGTCAATACAGTGAGGAATAGCAGAAAACAGCCCCCAAGGGGTCTAAACAGGCCGATACAAGGCCCCAAACATGGCGTACATCCCAAAATATAATAACAGTCTTAAAACACAAATTATCATATGATTTAGAAGCAATTACGTAACTCAATAGTTGCCACGGGACGGACCAAGTCACAATCTCCTATCAGTGCACGCCACACACTCGTCATCCAGCATGTGCACCACTCCAAAATAGTGAGAAAATACAAAGTCTGGGGTTTCATACCCTCAGGACAAGATTTATAGTCATTACTTACCTCAAACGGCCCAAATACTAATCCGCGATGCTCTTGCTTCTCGAATCGGCTCCCGATATCCCCAAATCTAGTCAAAACCAGATTAATATTATCAATATATGCTAAGGAGACGAAACCCATTCAAAAATTATCAAAATTAGGCATAAATCCTGAAATTATCCAAACCCGACCCCCGAGCTCACGTCTTGGAATTCGATGAAAATCACATCACAAGAATCCTCATCCTCTCCCGGGTCTATACATGTAAAATACATCAAAATCCACCCACAAATGACCCGTCAATTCCTATATTTCAGGTCTCCAAATCACAATCCCTAAATCCCCAATTTTAGTCACAAATTTCCATCAATTTCACCCCCAATGAGTCAAATAATGCCATAGAAATGAGTTTTAGGTCCAAAAATCTTACCTCCACGAAGTTCCCTTGATTTCCCTCTTCAAAACCCTCTTTAAAGCTCAATTCCGTGAGAAAAACTTGATGAAATAAGCCAAAATTCGCGAAGGCTTCTTTTTATACCATCTGCCCAGGAAAACCGCACATGCGGTCCTTATCCTCGCACCTGCGGACCCGCACCTGCAGTCCCAGGTGCGCACCTGGGGAATACCACTTAAAGGCCAAACTCCGCATCTGCGGTTGTCCAGCAGCACCTGCGGGCTCGCAGGTGCGGTCCCTTTTCCGCATCTGCGACCAACCCTTACCTGACCAAAATCTGCACCTGCGACACACTTCCGTACATGCGACCATCGCACTCCCTTCCGCAGGTGAGGCCACACCAGCCACTCAGCACCAGGAACAACTTTTGCTGCATTTTCCAAGTTTAAACCTCCCGATGACCCTCCGAAATTGCCCCGAGCCTCTCGGGGCCCCAACCAAAGGTACCTACAAGTCATAAATGATCACCCGGACTTAGTCGAACTCTCAGAACACCCAAAATAACATCGAAACACCAATTCAACTCATGATTCAAGCCTAAGGTTCTTCAAACTTCCAAAAATCGCCAACGACGTCGAAACTAACCAAACCTCGACTGAATGACTTGAAAATTTGCACACACATCCAAAATGACGCTACGAACCTGTTCCCACTTTCGGAATTTTATTCTGACCCCGATAGCTAATTTTCCAGTGCCGATCGAAAATCGTCAATAACTCAATTTCTGCAATTCAAGCCTAATTCTACTGCGGACATCAAAACCATATTCCGAACACACCCCTAAGTCCCAAATCACCTAACGAAGCTATCCGAGCCATAAAATTCACACTCCGAGGTCGTTTACCCAATAGTCAACTTCCAGTTGACTTTTCTAACTATATGGCCAACTTAAGCTACTAAGTGTCTCATTTCTCACCACGACCACTCCGAACCCGAACCAACCGACCCAACACAACATACCTAGGTTAAATAACATATGATAACGGGAAAAACGGGGCAAAAACTCACGGAACGACCGGCCGGGTCGTTACAATATGTTTCTTGGCTTTTGAGAGGTGCCACCTCACTTTTCTATTGCCCACTTTTATATTCATATATAGATGATTGAATAATTTTATGTGGTAGTTTTTTCTTTTATTGAGTTAGGTACACATGATCAACATTTATTATTTTTAGGAACATATACTTTTATTTTATAAATCAAATATGACATATTAATATAATACTTCTATAATATTTGGATATATTTTTTTTATTGAAATATTGTACACGCGCAACGCGCTTATCATCATACTAGTAGTTTCTTTATATATCCAGCACTTTGTATAAAAGCACAAATTTTTCGTTCGTAGACTAATTCCATGTTGGATTTTACGACTTTGAAATCAACTTGACAAAATTTTTTAAGTTCGTAACCAAAGTTAAATTCCACGACAATTAATAAATTTTAATAAAAATATTCTACAATATTATTTTAACTTATCAAGGCTCGACTAGATTTACGGTAGTTGAAAGACTTATAAGTATCAACTGTCATAAGATTAAAACTTATTCCAAATGTTGATTCCTTTTGCAATACTACCACAAATTATTAAATAACAAATGGAAGTTAATAACGACTGGTGTTATTTTGATATGTTGTGTACTAAGTTCTTGACAAGTCTTCGGCAAAGATGATAATTTCATCTTCAGCTCATATAAATATTTTTCACGATAACTCATAAAATTTTTTGATCGAGAATAACAACAACCCAATATAATCCCACTAGTAGGGTATGGGGAGGGTAGTGGTTTACGCAGACCTTACCCCTACCCCTAGCTTGGACAATTTAATTTGTAATAACATCTTAAGTTATGATTACATCGAAAGAACGTCCAACTTCTCTTTACTATATTAAAAGCAAGAAGTCCTTAGCAAAAATATCGTTTATTTTCTTATTTCTCAAATTAAGTTCCACAAATATTGAAATTCAAAAATAAAATATTGTTCTTTTTTGTCACCATTTAAAAATAGAATATTATTGGATAAAATAATAATTACTAAATATTTGGAATTTGGTATGCGCTGGGATTAACAATTCGAATCAACAAGAAAATAAAGTATTTCCTTTTGTGAGAAAAATTAATTACGTCTCTGAAATAACTATTAGCAAAATAATTTAATTTAATTTGTTTACCAATTTATCATATAAATAAAATTATTTTTCAAATTGACATATATGTACATAAATTACACCCTTAAGAAGAGAACTGGCAACAAAGAAATAAAAAAAATAAGTGAAAAATTGGTTATAATATAATATTAAGAGTCAAATTAATTAAATTACTATTAATTTAACTATTCTTTACTTATCTGACACTTTTTAGCTTTTATGTTATTACACAAATGTAAAATTTTAATATAATATTTACATAATTTATAGAAAACTATGTTTATTGAGTTAGATATCTGTGCAACACGCGTAATCAAAGACTAATTTTGTTAAAAGTAACGAATGGTCTAGTTAAGCATGAAAACAACCAAGATAATCTTTAAAGATCAATATTCTATCATGTTTCACCTTTTTTTATATATTTTAATTTCATATCAAAATGATCGTCTAGGTACTTATTATAGACATGCCAACTACAAACAAGAAAAAATATATATAATGATGGACCAATTATGTGGCTACATAATAAAAAATCATCGCTAATCATATTTAGTTACAGAATTAGCGACGGATTATAAAGTATCGTAAATTTTGTACCTAATCTCTATTTTATAAAGTCAAATTATGTAATACATTTTCTTAGTAATAATATTGGTTTCTTTTTTTACCAAAAAACAAAAGTCATTTTCCTATTATTTAACGGGAGTATAAATTACGGTATTTTGGTACTTCTATAAATTAATTATGGTAATTATTTTTTATCACAAGTTAATAATTCTTATTTTTCCAAAAATAGTTAATATTCAAAAAAATTGATTTAGTACTCTTAAATATTAGGAAAGTTTTTTATTTTATAATTTAATCCAATATAAAATATATTTTTAAAGTGTAAAAAAGACGAACGATATTTCGCTAAGAGTCTTCACGTTTTAAATATAATATCGCTAGATAAATATATTAACAGCACGAAGTCTTTTAGTTAAATATTATTTGTTTTTTTTTTATCTTTTAAATTTTATTTTTACTCTAGACAAAATAGTTATTTCATTATATCTCTAATATTTAAAAACTTAAAAACTAACTAAATTTTAGTTATAAAATCTTTTCTTATTTGACCTATATACGAATTAAGTCCTATTATTTAGGACTTCAAAACTATTAAAATTTCTATTCCAAATAAGATATGTCCTAATCAAATTTGAGATAAAACCGACATGCATAATTTCAAACTATATACTACTGATACGGTTTTTCTCTTTTCAACGATCCTCTCTCAATTTATGTCTATACTTTCGTGTATATTAATTCTCCTTCTACTATTTCCTTGCGCGCAAAAATATGGACAAGTAAAACTCATGTATAAAAGAAAAAAAGGATTTTTTATTCTAGAAATCAAACCTCCCAAAATAATTTTTTATATAACCCGGCTATGTATCTAAAAATTATTAAAGTTTTTATGTGTGTCAACACTTTTGAATATATCTACTCAGATGATGGAGAATCTCTTTGCAACATAATTTATTTCTTTTACTGAGTTGCTTAAGTAGAATCAACAATTATTATGTTCAAGAACTTATACTTATAACTTTTATTTATATATAACTCAAATATAATTTTTAATTTAATAGTTATGTGGTCTTTAAATTTGTATTCATGCCTGAATATACACACAACATGTGTAAGAAGAAAGTAATAATCTTAAATGTCCACAAAATTTTGGATAATACTCAGCATGCATTAGAATTGTGGAGTCAGCCATGAGAATTTATGAAACTCCTTCAAATTCGATTGGATTTTTTTACTGTATTTAGAATTGTACCATAAGTACAACTCTTATACTATATAAGGGGATGGGTCTAATGATTTGTAAGGGGATCCTATTCACGCAATACAAAGCAATATACTGGTACCTTTTTTTGTTAAGCTTTCAATATTCTGTTGCTCTGTTCATATTTTTCAGTAAAATACTCGTTTGGTTCGAGGGCGACCTAACTCGAGGGCCAAAGATGCACATCTCATTTGGTTTGCTATATTTTTCTATCAATTTATACATTTTCTCAGTTTGTGCCAAGTGAATTCACGTATCCTTAAATCCACATATAAATTCAATTTTTATCCGTTTTTAGGGTAAACAGTTTGGCTCCCACCGTGGGGCTAAGGATAATAGTGATTGCCTGGTACTAACTTTCGTAACACACACTATTTTATACTTGTTCTTGTGAGTATCTTTGCTTCCAGGATCAGCACGTCGAACTCTCAAGCAACACCCACACACATAGACAATGGCCTTGGTTTTCACGGCGAGAACGACAAATACCTCACAATTGACCTCGATGGAGTCCCGGTCGTACACCCAATCGATGTCAGTTCCAATGTTTCCATTAATGCAAACCTGGTCGTCGGCCCCGAGAATAGTGTCAGCAGAGACATTCCATCAGCCGGTCAGAATGCATAGGGCGACGAACAAGGCGGGATCAGCCTTCGAGTGATATTCGAATGTTGCAGGCTCAACAAGTTGTAATAGCACAACTTCATAATCAGAACCATGCACCGAGCAGGGTCAAGCCCGAGCCATCGCAGGACGTTGTTCATAGGGCCGAATCGGTGTTAAGAAGATCAAACGAAAATGAATCAGGGACCGATCCCGCTACCATAAAGATGCTTGAGGAGCTGATAAAGCGAGTTGAATCAGGGGAGAAGAAGATTGAAGCAAATGACAAAAAGGTGGAAATATATAACTCCAGAGTTGATCAAATTCGAGGGGCACCACCGATTTTGAAGGATTTGGATTCAAAGAAGTTCGTGCAAAGCCCTTCCCCCCAAGCGCGACTCCTAAACCAATTCCTAAGAAGTTCCGCATGCCAGAATTTGCCAAGTATAATGGAACGACCGACCCCAACGAACATGTCACTTCTTACACATGTGCAATTAAGAAGAACGATCTGGAGGACGACGATATCGAGTACGTGTTGTTGAAGAAATTCGGGGAGACCCTATCAAAGGGAGCGATGATATGGTACCATAATTTTCCACCCAACTCCATTGATTCTTTTTCCATGCTCGCATATTCCTTCATTAAAGCACACGTCGGGGCCATAAAGGTCGAGACTAGGAAGTCGGACCTCTTCTAGGTAAAGCAGAAAGATAACGAGATGCTTAGAGAGTTTGTATCTCGGTTCCAGATGGGACGCATGGATCTACCTCGATTGCCGATGATTGGGTCATTCAGGCCTTCACTCAAGGATTAAACGTACGAAGCTCGCTCGCCTCACAACAATTAAAGCAGAACTTGATCGAATACCTAGTTGTCACCTGGGCCGATGTGCATAATCGATTTCAGTCGAAGACGGCTAGTTGGGAACTCCTTCCGGGTTCGTTTATCCTATTAGTCTCGTTGACAGAGTAAAAAGGGATATTGAGTGGGAACCACGGCCAAATAGGGATCGTTACCAGCCATACAATGGAGATCGGAGAAACAACGGGCCTGGACACAATCCCGTTCGAGGTGATCGGAGAAATGATCGAGGTCTGAGCTCTCGAGGGCTCATGAGTAAGAGTGGTTTCGGTAGGAATGTCGATCCTACAGAGACACAATGACTGTCACAATACAACTTCAACGTTGATGCGTCAGCTATCATATCAGCCATGGGGCGCATCAAAGACACTAGGTCGCCTCGACCTCTGCAAACCAATCTGGCCCAGAGAAATCCTAATCAAATGTGCAAGTTGATCGGCACTCACCTACACTACTATAAAGTAGCAAGATGAGGGTCGAAGCAGCTTTTACCCGAAGGATCGGGATCGATTCCACAGAGAGTTATGAATATTGGAGTTGAGTTTATAGGTAATTTAGTAGTGTTTCGTGATCTTAATTGCACTTTTCATACCTTTTAATTTGGCAATTAGACTACGATTTATACTAATGCTAATTTGCTAATTAACTAACTAATGTCTTTTTGGTTATTTTCTTAATGGATAAGAGGCACTAGGGTTATGACTTTCACCTAGGCGAATATTTAACGGGTTCCAATATCTAAGGCAAAGGTGTTATGAAGGGGAGTGTGATATAGCCAATTCTCAAAGTTACCCACTCTATACCTCTCGGTAGTTTGAGTGGCTTTGCGTTAATTGCCTCCCTCGAGGTCAATTGGGTGTCAAATTCATACAAGCAATATAGGCTCGAGTAGAGTTTTACTATCTCTAGGTTTAACCCGTTAATTGGGACTATCAATCTCGTGAATACATCCCAATTCCTTGTTGGGCTGATTTTCTAGACTCAAGTTCTCTTTCTCAATAAGAACCCAAGTCAAATAAACACCAATTAGTGTTTGCAACCACTAATATTAACATGAAAACCATAAATCAACCCAAATACCAATTACCCATAAAACATCTAAGCCCTAATTTAAAGGACCTATCAAACTCCCACACTAGGTTTGAGCCACAACCCTAGATAATGGGTTTAGCTACTCATAATAACTGAAGAAATCAGAGAAATAGATGAAGCAATACCCATATAATTGAATTATAAACTAAAATTGAAAGATTCAAGGTTGAAATCCTTCTAAAAGTACTCAAAAAGCTGAAGAAAAGTTGTTCACAAGCTCCCTACTATATCTCAGTACAAAGCTTAACCTAAAAATAAGAAAAGAAACTATTATACTTGGCCAAATTTTTTGGACAAAAATACCCCTATGGGGTCACCGCGGATCGCACAAAATGGACCGCGGCTGCGGTGAGGCTTTTGGCTTGGAAATATTGACCTCTGAACTTGGCCACCGCGGTCCGCATAAAATTCACTGCGGCCGCGTGTGGCTTCAACGCGGACCACGCAAAATGGACTGCGGTCCGCGGTGGTCTCCTGACCTTCAAGGCATGGGGTCTCTGAATCTCCTCAGTGCGGACCGCGTAAAATGGACCGCGGTCCGCACTGGTCAGTTGAACTTTGCCGGTGCTTGTTCTTGGTACTTGTGCAAGTTTCACTCCTTTTTGAGTAGGTTTTTGACTAGTTGTCACCCTTTTTGACGAAACCCTGCAACAAGCACAACACGTGAGCCTTTGGGACTATTTTGCATACACTTTTATCCAAACCTTAAGCAAGAAAGAGTGTAAAATAAGGTAAAATCCCTAGTTATCAACTCCCCCAAACTTAAGATTTTGCTTGTCCTCAAGCAAACACAATAGGCCCCACCCTTTTTTGAGTAAATCCAAGAAAATTCAGTTGTCCTAAGGTAACCTCTTCTAGCATCAGTTGGGACTAACAATTGTCCTCAATGCAAATGAATCATTAGCAACATTTGACCTTCTTAAACCATGGATTTCAGTGTGACACAAGAGCATCAAGAGTTGACTTGACTCGCCAACAAAACTCTTACTACTACTTTGGTCATTGTGGAACCCAAACTCATACTCCTCAACTCTCCCTAAGCAAACCTCACTTTAAGATTGTAACACTCAGAACAAGGATAATGGGAGTTCACTCATCTTTCTCAAGGAAAAGACTCAAGTCCGGCTCGAAGTACCATAGGCTTGCCCCTTATGTGAATCACCACTAATGTAAGCTTCATTCGACTCAAGATCATATAGGACTTTTGTGGAGACAAATTGAAGGCTTTTTGGTTCAAGGTAGGAAATATTTGGTCTAAGTGGGTTCCATCTTCCCTTAAGCACTTCATTTGCTTCACTTATTGCGCATATTCTCTTAACTTCTTGAGTCATTTAGCTCTTCTGAGGGGTTAGAGAGACACACTGTCACACCTTTTTGTTCAATTCAATCATTTTTTCTCCTTTCTAAGCATTCCACACCTTTAATTTATTTCTTTTCATTGATTCCCTTTTATTTCTTCTGACTTGCTCATTCTTTTTGACTTTTTGCTTTTCTTTTCTTTCTTTTTCATTGCCTTTCCTTTTTCTTCCTTTTGTACTTTCTTTTTCACTTTGTTTCATTTCTCGTCTCTCCCCCAAACTTATATTTTTTCCTTGTGCTTAGGAAAGAAGGGGTGCCAAGAGAGGGTCAGAACGGGTGAAGGTTTGTATCATGGTTCGTGAAAGAAACAGGTCTAAGGCTCAAAAGGGTTGACTAGGGAAATTGTTATTGGTAGGCTATGGAAATGTTCAAGCCACTATTCGGATCAAGGAGAGCCTATAATCACATCTCAAGTCAAACTACACTTAGTATTTCGCTCAGACAAACATTCAGGGCAAGTTCTAGACTAATGGAACGGGACTTGGACTTGCAATTCAAATTCTCACAACTCAAACTATGGGATTTCTAAAGAAACAGAGTCGGGGGCCCACAACGACCTTAGCTATGATTTGAGCAACACAATGGTCCTGAAAAACCACTTGATGATTATCGTCCAACGCAAGAGTCTCAAGATCACGACTTTCACCATCTTAAACACAACGATTTGTTTTTTACCATAGGATCAAAGGCAAATATGTTAGGCCCAAGTGAAGCTTTTCTTTAGGCACCTTTACTCACTAGTTATTATTTACAAAAATCAAAAAGCAAAACAGACTCCAACCCTTAAGAAGGTTGTCACACCATCCATCCTCGGGAAGAGCCACCCGATTCACACAGATTCCACCTTTGGAAAGAACTGTGGCATTAAGAAAACCAAAGGCTTATTGCACGCGAAAATTCAAAACAAGAAGCTACGAAAACAAAATAAGAAGCTATAAAAAGGAAAAATGCGGAAAGTAAAATGCTTAAAGTAGACTGAATATATACAAGAGGGGATTTAATCGAATATACATAAGGGGGAATGAATATATACATTAAAAAAAATAACTTTATATATAGACCAAAAGTGCAAAAATATGAAAAGTACTAGAATAGTAAAGTTATGTACATACCAAAATAAAAAAGAAAGCATAATAAAAACGAAATAGTATCAAATATGTACATTCATCCAAATCCAAAATAGGTCTACCCCCTCAAATGAGAGCTAGCATTTTCCTCAATGCTAACTAACAAAATAAGCTCAAACTAAAGGAGAAAAAGTCAAGAGAAACTCCCTATAGGCCCACCGTCTGCATAGGATCCTGAGTATGGGTCCCGGGGTCGGTGGACTGTATGGGAGCCTGTGACTGGTCCTCAGAACCCTGTGTCTCCATCGGGACCTGGATCTCATCTGTAACATGGGCCTGTACTGGCAGCTGTGGCTGACTCGAGGTACCTCCCTGCGGGTCCGCCAACTCTATCACAATGCCCTCAGTACAGGGAAACACTCTCTTCCTCTTTGTTGGCCTCTCTAGCTCAGGCTGGGCAGCAGGGTCGTGCAGTAGCAAGTCCAATGGCAAGTGATCCTCCTTCAGCTTATCTACCTATTTCCTTAACTTCTTCACCGACTCCCTGGAGGCACGTGTCTTCCTCAGTTTCTTAGTCTCCTTGGAAAGCTCTTTCAGTGCCTTTCCATGATTGCCAACAGCATCCAGAATCAACTTTGGTTCTTTAGGATCTTCTTCTGGTTGCCCAAAAGCTCCTTGAGAGTGTCCTCCACGGACTGTGGGACTTGTGGCGGAGGAGGTGCAGCTTGGGCTGCCACCGTCGTGGAAAGGACAGACAACTTAGAAGTAGCTGCCTGCATCCAGTTGTTGATATTGGATAGGGTCTGGCTCAGACGGTGGGCAGTCAGAGGGTATGCCCGTGATGAACGAATGCCTGGGGCTGCTACAGTGGAGGGGCCAACAATGTTCGGGGTGGCTGAGGCAGGGTGAGAAGATGCCACTACAACCACTGGCTCTTCAGACTGGCCAGTGGAAGCCGTGGCTTTTCCTTTGAAATTATTGCTTTTGGGGTTGTCATCACCCTGAAGGCTGTACCAGGAGAACGGAGCCTTTGGCTTCACCTTTACATCAAACTTCCTCCCCTCTACCTTTTGGTCTTCAAAGTACATGGTCAAGAAATTAGGGAAAGGGTAGGCTCTATCACCTTCATTCACCACCCGGGTAATAACCCTTGACATCACATTCCCGACATTGATCGGGATCCCTGCCATGATTGAGGCTATCAGCACAACACGCCTGAGAAGAAGAGAATTTTCGTGAAATGTGGGGTCTAGCCTGCTACACACGAACTTCTCCCAACCTTTGGCTTCAAAATTTAACGTTCTCCTCAGAATCACCTTCCCTGCTTGCAACCAGTCTGGGGTTTCACCTGGGATTGCCATGTGCTCCACTAGCCATGGACGGGCCTCATCCCCCGCATTCAATTTCTCCAAGTACTCCGTCTCATCCTCATCATCGAAGTCAAGGTACTCATTTATTGCATTCCCATCAAAAGGTACAGTCAGATTCCGCACCTTAGTCACCTTGGAATCCTTTTTCAGATAAGCCAAATTAGTGTAGAATTCCTTGACTAAGTGCTCATTTGCCTCCGGCATCTGGCAAGTGAAATAGTCCCAGCCTTTTTTTCTCCCTGAACTTTCTCCACACATTGGGGTTGTCCAGTAAAAGGTCCCTTGTGATGAATTTGCGCTCCGGTATCAATTTCCTTTCCGACCACCATTCCCGGAATTTGTGAGAGGCTGGTTCACTCACAAATCGATCCTACCATGCTTCAGGGTTTCTTGTTATTTCAACTCCTCCTACTTGGGGTACACCCCCTGTTTGGGGTTCATCCCCTGCTTCTTCTTCTTCTTCAGAGTGTTCACCCGATAGTGAAGCTGTGGGTGAGGTGGAGTACTCATGATCACTCCCTGCAGTTGATCACTTAGACGACTCAGAGTGTGTTGATGCTTGGGCAGGAGGGGAGTTAGAAGGTTCATTTGTCAATCTGAACCTCCCCGGGAAGTCTGGGACAAACTCTGGTACCGACTCTGATTCATATCCCACTCCGGAGGGTGCATACTCACTTCCTGATTGGGAAGCAGCTCTATCCGTGGCCCGAATTATTTTTCTAGTTGCTTTTATTGCTTTCCGGACTTGGGGGGTTAGTTTGATCATTCCCTTGCCTTTTCCCCGAGAGGATTCACCCTTTCCTCTTGGTTTACGACCACCACCTCTTGATTGGACCATAATCTGCAAGTTCAATGCATTTAAAGATTGTTAGTATCCAAGCAGTGTATTTATTCATGAAGAAAAGAAAGTAGCAGATCATTGGATTTGAGTTGCAAAAGTGGCAGACCGCGGACCGCATAAAATGAACCGCGGTCCGCACTCAGGTACCGTGGACCGCAACAAAAGAACCGCGGTCCGCGTTGAAGTAGGGTTCAGACTACCCACTTCTCTGAATAGTACCGTGGTCCGCACTAAAGCACCGCGGTCTGCAGTCCTCAACTGGGACTTGTGATCTTAAAGCACCGCGGTCCGCATAAAAGCACCGCGGACCGCACTAATTCCCAACCTAGGGTTTCAATTTTTAATTTTTAATTCAAGTTCAAATGCACATGTTGTTGATACCCTAGGTGTTTAATCAGTGTAATTAACTACAATGGGTCTAAATTAAGCATTATGAACAAACCCTACAAATGATTAATCGATTAAAGAAGAAAAAAGGGGAAAAAGAAGAAGAAAATCTACTAAGTCAACAAGAAAATAATAAAATTAAGAAGTTATGAAGTCAAAATTAAACTTACTAGATGTGGAATGAATATGAGATGAATTAGATGACTCAATTGAAGTTAGCAGGGATGATGCACAGTGTATTTTTTTACTGTAGAGAGGGAAAAGAGCGAAAAGTGTAAAATGAGGCCCCCAGGCCCTATTTATAGAACTTGGCCTGGGACCCACGTTACTTACCCACCGCGGTCCTCAACATTTCTGGGCATCTGGGCAAATGGCCACTGCGGTCCGCACAAAATGAACCGCGGCCGCTGTGGTCCACCGCGGATCACACAAAATGGTAGTGCGGCCGCAGTGGCAACTTGAGAGAGCAATTTCTTGTAAGGTGGCTCCGCGGACCACACAAAATTGACCGCGATCCTCATTGCAAACTTCAGAGAACTGTTATTTTCAACTTAACCTTGTGCCCTGCATCAAAATAGTCCTACAACATCCCACAACCAGTTAGTCCAAAAATAAGTCCTATACTACCAAGAAAATCAAGGAAAAACAAAAATAAAGACACATGGGTTGCCTCCCAAGAAGCGCCTGATTTAACGTCGCGGCACGACGCATGTTACCATGTTTAATTGAGCTTCATCAAATCCACCACGTGGCTATCTTCAAATTTCCCAAGGTAATGTTTGCACCGGTGCCCATTCACTCGAAAAATCTCCCCATTTTTGTTCTTGAGATCGAGAGCACCAAAGGGTGTGACCAATACAACTTCAAACGGGCCACTCCATTTTGACTTGAGTTTGCCCAGAAAGAGACGGAGTCTAGAATTGAAAAAGAACACCAAGTCTCCCACCTTGAATTTCCGTTCTTTGGCATACTTATCATGGAGGTACTTCATTTTGTCTTTGTACAAGGAGGAGCTAGTGTATGCATGAAATCTGAACTCATCTAGCTCATTCAAGTGATCAACTCTGAGATTAGCAGTTGTGTCCCAATCCAAATTCAACTTCTTCAAAGCCCAAAGTGCCTTGTGCTCCAACTCCACCGGAAGATGACAAGCCTTGACATACACCAACCGGTAAGGTGACATACCGATTGGGGTCTTGAAAGCAGTCCGGTAGGCCCAAAGAGAATCATCAAGCTTCCAAGACCAATCAGTCCGGTTAGCATTCACTGTCTTGGCCAATATATTCTTGATTTCACGATTGGACACTTCCACCTGGCCACTTGCTTGAGGATGGTACAGAGTAGACACCTTATGATTGAATCCATACTTTGATAGCAAATAATCAAAGGACCTATTGCAAAAGTGAGACCCCCCGTCACTGATGATGGCACGGGGTGTCCCAAATCTTGTGAAAATATGCTTCTTTAGAAAACCAACCACACTCCGGGCCTCATTATTGGGAAAAGCTACGGCCTCAACCCATTTTTAAATGTAGTCCACCGCCACGAGTATGTAAGTGTTTCCACAAGAGCTCACAAATGGCCCCATAAAGTCAATACCCCATACATCAAAAATATCCACCTCTAGGATAGTAGTAAGAGGCATCTCATCTCTCTTGGATATGCCACCCATTCGTTGGCATTCATCACATCGCTTCACCAACTCACTAGCATCCTTGTATAAGGTAGGCCAAAAGAAACCACATCTTAGCACTTTGGAGGCGGTCCTTGCCCCTCCATGATGACCACCATAAGGTGAGGAGTGGCAAGACTCAAGAATCGATCCTTGTTCCTCTTCGGGCACACATCGCCGGATGACACCGTCATTGCAAATCTTGAATAAGTATGGTTCATCCCAATAAAAATCCATGCTATCCCTCCTAAGCTTCTTCCTTTGGTTGGAAGAGAGCTCACAAGGAACAACACCGGTGACAATATAATTGGCAATGTCCCCGAACCATGGCATTTCTTGCATTGACACAGAAAGAAGTTGTTCATCAGGGAAACTATCATTAATTTCAATCCCATCACTAGGTCGACCTTGCTCCTCCAAGGGGGAAAGATGGTCGGCCACTTGGTTTTCACTCCCTTTTCTATCAATAATCTCCAAGTCAAACTCTTGAAGCAACAACACCCACCGCATCAGTCTCGCTTTGGAATCCTTCTTGGTCATGAGATACCGGAGTGCCACATGGTCAGTGTGAACTATGACCTTGGCACCCATAAGATAAGGACGAAATTTCTCCATCGCAAAGACTATTGCCAATAACTCCTTCTCGGTGATAGTGTAGTTCATTTGGACCGAGTTCATTGTTTTGCTAGCATAATAGATGGGGTGAAAGATATTGTTCACCCTTTGGCCCAAAACCGCCCCCACAGCCACATCACTAGAGTCACACATTAGCTCAAAAGGAGAGCTCCAATCCGGCACGATGATAATAGGTGTTGTGATAAGCTTGTGCTTCAACAATTCAAATGCACTCATGCAATTCTCATCAAAGTGAAATTTGGCATCTTTCTCTAACAATTTGCAAAGAGGATTGACCACCTTAGAGAAGTCCTTAATGAAATGCCGATAGAACCCGGCGTGCCCAAGGAAGCTCTGGACCCCCTTAACCGAAGTTGGAGGTGGAAATTTAGAAATCACTTCAATCTTCGCCTTGTCCACTTCAATTCCATTTTTCGAGATTTTGTGGCCTAACACTATCCCTTCTTCCACCATAAAATGACATTTCCCCCACTTTAATACTAGGTTGGTCTCTTCACACCGAGCAAGGACTTTGTCAAGATTGCTCAAATATTCATCAAAGGAGTCCCCAACTACGCTGAAGTCATCCATAAACACCTCGAGGAAGTCTTCAACCATATCAGTAAAGATTGCCATCATGCACCGCTGAAATGTGGCGGGTGCATTGAAAAGTCCAAAAGGCATCCTGGAGAAGGCAAATGTACCATACGAGCACGTCAAGGTAGTCTTTTCTTGGTCCTCCGGGGCAATCAATATTTGGTTATAGCCTGAATACCCGTCCAAAAAGCAATAGAAAGCCCGACTCGCAAGCCTATCAAGCATTTGATCCAAGAAGGGCAGGGGGAAATGATCCTTGCAAGTCACTTTGTTTAGCTTGCGGTAATCCATACACACCCGCCAACCTGTGACCGTTCTTGTTGGAATGAGTTCATTTTTGTCATTTTGGACCACTGTCATGCCACCCTTTTTTGGAACACATTGGACCGGAGAAGTCCAAGCACTATCCGAGATTGGGTAGACAACCCCTACATCAAGCCACTTGATTATTTCCTTCTTCACCACTTCTTGCATTGCTTCATTGATCCTCCGTTTCCGTTGGTGCTCTACGGAAGGCTTTGCTCCATCCTCAAGAATGATTTTGTGCATGCAAAATGCGGGGCTTATTCCCCGAATGTCAGCAAGTGTCCATCCTATGGCCTTCTTCCTCCTCTTTAGCACTTTTAGAGTGGAATCTACCTGCAATTGGGTTAGGCAAGATGAATGTATAACAGGTAAAGTACAAGAGGGACCAAGATATTCATACCTGAGGTGTGGTGGAAGTGGCTTCAACTCCAATGTAGGTGGCTCTTCGATTGAAGGCTTTGTCGGAGGAGTTTTCCGATTCTCCAAGTCCAATGATAGCTTTCGGTGACCATAGGAATAAGAACCCATGCCTTGAAGGGTATTGGTACTTTCAAGTAAGCCATCCACCAAGATGTCACCATGGTTCAATAAAGCTGCCTCCACTGGATCTTCAACATAATCATAAAGCTTGCATCATCAATAATGACCTCGGTGACAAGGTCCATGAAAGAGAATACTTCTGTGTTGTTGGGATGCTTCATTGATTTGCACACATGGAACACAACCTTTTCATTGCCCACTCGGAAAGTGAGCTCACCGACCTCCACGTCAACTAAGGCCTTCCCCGTTGCAAGGAAGGGCCTTCCCAAGATGATGGGAACCTCATAATCCACTTCACAATCCAAGATAACGAAGTCCGCGGGCAAAATGAACTTGTCAACCCGCACTAATACATCATCAATGATTCATATGGGCCTCTTCATAGTTCTATCAGCCATTTGAAGAAGCATAGAGGTAGCCCTAGGTTGACCAATCCCCAATGTTTTAATGACCGGATATGGCATCAAGTTTATGCTAGCTCCGAGGTCGCACAAAGCCTTAGCAAAATCCGCACTCCCGATGGTACAAGGAATGGTAAAAGCTCCCAGGTCTTCAATTTTGGGTGCCATTGAATGCATTATGGCACTCACTTGGTGAGTCATCTTTATGGTTTCGCACTCTATAGACCGTTTCTTTGTGACTAAGTCCTTCATGAACTTAGCATACCCGGGCATTTTCTCCAAAGCTTCAACCAAAGGGACATTGATGGAAAAACTTTTCATCATATCGATGAATTTCTTGAATTGATTCTATTGCTTTTGCTTCGCCATCCTTTGAGGATGTGGAGGAGGGGGACAAGGCAATGGTGCCTTGGCTTGTGGGACCACCGGTTCCGTCATATAAGTCACGTGTTCCCTAGACGGGTTTACGTCCCTTTGCAAATCCTCCCCATTATCATGGATATCAATTCTCACCTCAGTAGTAGTTGGATCTTCTACCACTTGCTCAACTTCAATTTGTAACTCATCATTTGGCAATTCATCATCATCAACAACAATTCTCTTTTGTTTAGAAGAAATCGCTTCACCGCCTTTTCCACTTCTTGTGGTCACCGCCATGACGTGACCGATATTATTATTGTTCCCACCCTTGGGGTTCACCACCGTATCACTCGGCAGTGCTCCCTTTGGGCGTGTGTTCAAGGCATGATAAATTTGGCCCATTTGTACTTCAAGGTTTCTATTAGAGGTGTTGTGGGAGTCCAATTGAGCATCGGAGTCCACGTTTCGCTCCATCATTTGATTGAACATTTGTTCAATTCTTCCCATGTCATTACTTGATGAGCTTTGTCCTTGAGCTTGGTACGGGGGTGGATTGCTTGGTTGTTGGTACATCGGGGGCCTTTGAAAGCCCAATCCCCGGTTACCATTACCGATTGCAATAAACTTGTCTGCGAGCTCATCCCATGTGGATATGGAGTGGTTGGGAAGCCGCTCGATCCAATCAAGAGTGAGAGAAGGGGAATAACCACAGTCTCAAGGCATCTTCTAAGACGTTCGTTTGCTTACTACCCCAGCAGGTATCCACGAAGCCCTTCAAATGTTTGTAAGCATTTTGGTGGGCAGCTTCGGTGAAATAGCCTCGCTGCTCCAAGAGTGTCAGCATCACATTTGTTATTTGAAAATTTCCCATCCGGATTCTAAGCGGGACAATAGCACTAGCATACCCCTCGTTTGGAAGGACACGAGGCAGCTCTGGGAGATGGTGGCAGGGGAGGGTCTGGAATATCCTCATTAATATTAGCCTATCGGCCCCGTCTGGGAGGAGGTACTTATTTTATTTCATCTTCTGGATTGTCATATACCTCATCTATGATGTTTCCCAAAGGATCCGACATTAGAACCTGAAGTGATTCAACACACAGGTTAACAGAAAAAGGAAAGAAAAACACTTAACACCACTATTCACGTAGATAATCAACACCGTATAACTCCCCGGCAACGGCGCCAAAAAGTGATCGGCACTCACCTACACTACTATAAAGTAGCAAGATGAGGGTCGGAGCAGCTTTTACCCGAAGGATCGGGATCGATTCCACAGAGAGTTATGAATATTGGAGTTGAGTTTCTAGGTAATTTAGTAGTGTTTCGTGCTCTTAATTACACTTTTCATACTTTTTGATTTGGCAATTAGACTATGGTTTATACTGACGGTAATTTGCTAATTAACTAACTAATGTCTTTTTGGTTGTTTTCTTAATGGATAAAAGGCACTAGGGTTATGACTTTCACCTAGGCGAATATTTAACGGGTTCCAATATCTAAGGCAAAGATGTTATGAAGGGGAGTGTGATATAGCCAATGCTCAAAGTTACCCACTCTATACCTCTCGGTAGTTTGAGTGGCTTTGCCTTAATTGCCTCCCTCGAGGTCAATTGGGTGTCAAATTCATACAAGCAATATAGGCTCAAGTAGGGTTTTACTATCTCTAGGTTTAACCTGTTAATTGGGACTATCAATCTCGTGAATACATCCCAATTCCTTGTTGGGCTGATTTTCTATACTCAAGTTCTCTTTCTCAAGAAGAAACCAAGTCAAATAAACACCAATTAGTGTTTGCAACCACTAATATTAACATGAAAATCCTAAATCAACCCAAATACCAATTACCCATAAATATCTAATCCCTAATTTAAAGGACCCATCAAACTCCCACACTAGGGGTGATCCACAACCCTAGCTAATGAGTTTAGCTACTCATAATAACTGAAGAAATCAGAGAAATAGATGAAGCAAAACCCATATAATTGAATTATAAACTAAAATTGAAAGATTCAAGGTTGAAATCCTTCTAAAAGTACTCAAAAAGCTGAAGAAAAGTTGTTCACGAGCTCCCTACTATATCTCAGTACAAACTTAACCTAAAAATAAGAAAAGAAACAATTTATACTTGGCCGAATTTTTTGGACAAAAATACCCCTATGGAGTCACCGTGGACCACACAAAATGGACCGCGGCCGCGGTGAGGCTTTTGGCTAGGAAATCTTGACCTCTGAACTTGGCCACCGCGGTCCGCATAAAATGCACCGCGGCCGCAGTGGCTTCAACGCGGACCGCGCAAAATGGACCGCGGCCCGCGGTGATCTCCTGACCTTCAAGGCATGGGGTCTCTGAATCTCCTCAGTGCGGACCGCGTATAATGGACCGCGGACCGCATAAACTGGACCGTGGTCCGCGTTGATTGGCCTTGAAAAGCGCTCTTTGAATCTCTTCAGTGCGGACCGCATAAAGTGGATCGCGGTCCGCACTGGTCAGTTGAACTTTGTTGGTGCTTGTTCTTGGTACTTGTGCAAGTTTCACTCTTTTTTGAGCAGGTTTTTGACTAGTTGTCACCCTTTTTGAGTAAACCCTGCAACAAGCACAACACGTGAGCCTTTGGGACTATTTTGCATATATTTTTATCCAAAACTTAAGCAAGAAAGAGTGTAAAATAAGGTAAAATCCCTAGTTATCAACTATCATGTCACCCATGTCCATAGAATAGAAGATTGCAGACAGCTAAGGGAGGAAGTAGCCCGGTTGTTCAACAAAGGGCACCTTCGGGAATTCTTACATGACCGGGCTAAGAACCACTTCAGAAACAGAGATTCAAACAGACACAACGAGCAAGAGGAGCCACAACACGTGATCTACATGATTGTTGGAGAGGTCGATATTCCCCAGGGACCTGTATTTAAGCGCACCAAGGTGTCCATCAAAAGGGAAACGCGAACTCGGGATTGTGTACCGGAAGGGACCTTGTCTTTAAATGACAAGGATGCAGAGGGGATCTTACAACCTCATAACGACGCACTGGTAATATATGTTCTTATGAATAAGACTCAAGTTAAACGTGTTTTGATTGATCCATGTAGCTCGGCCAACATCATTCGATCGAGGGTTGTAGGACAGCTCGGCCTACATGATCAAGTTATGCCCGCAGCCAGAGTACTTAACGACTTCAACATGGCATGCGAAACCACCAAAGGCGAAATAATTTGGTAGTGAACATGGCCGGGACCGTCCAAGAACCGAAGTTCCTTGTGATCGAGGGTGAGATGAGGTATAACGCCCTGTTCGGAAGGCCATGGATTCATACTATGAGGGCAGTACCCTCGACCCTTCACCAGGTTCTGAATTCCGACACCGGAAGGAGTCAAAACATTCTATGGGGAGCAACCCGCCACCAAGGAAATGTTTTCAGTTGACGAAGTGATACCAATATCGGCACTCCCATCAATGAAAGGGTCAGATTCAAAGAGAAAACAAGAGGCTAAATAGAAACCACAGATACCAGCCTCGACCCAATCGCAGAAGCAGGGGATTGACGAGCATGATGACTATGGGGTCCATCGATCCTTCACAATCCCTGATGACCCCGATGCCACCAAGTCAACGGTCGAAAAGCTAGAACAAGTCATACTGATCGAACATCTGCTCGAACGAAAGGTATACCTGGGCACGGGGTCAACCCCTGAGCTCAGAAAAAACTTATTCAATTCCTTTTAGCTAACATGGATTGCTTTGCTTGGTCCCATCTCGACATGACAAGGATCCCACCGGAAATCACCACCCATAAACTAAGCCCGGACCCAAAATTCCATCTGGTGAAGCAAAAAAGAAGACCCCGGTTCGAGGTCAAACACGCTTTCATAAAAAATGAGGTAACTAATATTCTAAAAATAGGGTCCATCCGGGAAGTAAAATATTCTGAAGGGTTAGCAAACGTAGTAGTAGTCCCTAAAAAGGAAAACAAACTTAGAATGTGTGTAGATTACATGGATCAAAATAAAGCATGTCCCAAGGATTCTTTTCCTTTGCCTAATATCGATCGTATGATCGATGCCACGACAGGCCACGAGATTCTCAGTTTTCTTGATGCCTATTCCGAGTACAACCAAATACAGATGAACGCGGAAGATCTGAAAAAGACCTCGTTTATCACTAAGTACGACACCTACTGTTATAATGTAATGCCATTCGGACTAAAAATGTTGGTGCAACTTATTAACGCCTAGTAAACCGGATGTTCGAAGAACAAATAGAAAAATCAATGTAGGTTTATATTGATGACATGTTAGTTAAGTCCCTGCAAGTAAAGGACCATTTGAAGCATTTGTAGGAAACATTCGGTATACTGAAAAGATACAACATGAAGCTCAACCCAAAAAAATGTGTATTCAGGGTCGGCTTAGGCAAGTTTCTCGACTTCATGGTATCTAACCGAGGAATCGAGATCAACCCCGATAAAATAAAATTTATCGAGGACATCATGGCAGTAGACAACGCAAAGGCCATGCAGAGGCTAACGGGATTCATAGACACCCTGGGTCGATTCATCTCGAGATCCTTAGATAAGATTGACTGATTCTTCTCGTTACTGAAAAAGAAGAATAACTTCACGTGGACTCCGGAATGCCAACAAGCCTTGGATGATCTAGAACAGTACTTATCGAGCCCGCCGCTGCTTCACACGATAAAAGAGGACGAACAACTTTACCTGTATTTAGCAGTATCGGGGATGTCGGTAAGTGGAGTCTTTGTCCGAGAATAACTAGGTACGCAATTCCCTATCTATTGGAACTTGCTTTAATAAGCGCCTCTAGGAAACTAAAATCATACTTTCAATGCCATCCCGTATGTGTTGTAACGACTTATACACTTCGAAATATTTTGCACAAGCCCGAGCTTTCGGGTTAGTTGGCCATATGGGCCGTAGAAATCAGCCGGTACGATATTGAATATCGACCCTGAACAGCCATCAAGTCTCGAATCTCGGTAGACTTCGTAGATGACTTCACGCCGGCCCTCGTACCCAAGGTTGAAAGAGAACTGTTAGTAAAATTGGGTATATCCTCGGGAATCCAGACCCTTTTTACGGACGGTGTTTCGAACGTAAAAGGGTCCGAACATGGTATCGTGCTAAAACCACCCACAGGTAATATAGTTAGAAAATATATCAAAAGTCAGAACTACGAAATTGACTAACAATGAGGTCGAATATGAGGCCATGATTGCAGGGTTAGAACTAGCCAAAGGCCTGGGAGCGAAAGTGATCGAATCAAAATATGACTCCCTCCTTGTTGTGAACCAGGTTAACGGAACCTTTGAAGTCCGAGAAGACCTAATGCAGAGATACTTGGACAAGCTACAGGTAACTCTACACTGATTCAAGTAATAGACCTTGCAACATGTACCTCGAGATTAGAATAATGACGCCGATGCCCTCGCACACCTAGGGTCATCGGTCGAAGACAACAAACTCAATTCGGGTACTGTCGTACAACTCATGAGATCGGTGGTCGAAGAAGGTCATGCAAAGATAAACTCCACAAGTTTGATCTGGGATTGGAGAAATAAATATGTAGAGTATTTAAAGAACGGTAAGCTCCCATCAGATCCGAAAGATTCAAGAGCTCTGCGCACAAAAGCAACACGATTCATCTTGTTCGAGGACGGTACGTGTCACGACCCCAAATCCTAACAGGTCGTGATGGCGCCTATCGTGGAACTAGGCTAGCCAACCATCACCTTACTGCGCTTTTGTTCAATTATAATAGTTCACAATTAAATAATAAGCAAGAAACCACATCATAATTAAGTATTAGCGTTCCCATATTAACCTAAAAAACCTCCCAAGAACTGGAGTCAATAGTCACGAGCATCTAAGGATAAATAAGTCTAGCTCTGCTGAGCTGAACTATTAATAGTCACGAGCATCTAGGATAAATAAGTCTAGCGGCCTAGGTAGGTGGTGAAATAACTGGGGCTGAAGTGGAGGGCTGAACCCTCTACTGAGCTGAACTATTAGGACGACGGGGACACTGCCTCCACTCATGT
>ML264334.1:0-23370 GCA_005239495.1 Nicotiana undulata
TTAAGGGGACGCTAAGACTTATTATTATTAATTATGATGTGGTTGCTTGCTTGTTATTTAATTTTGAATTGTGATAATCAAATAAATGCGTAGTAAAGTGATGGTCGGCTAGCCTAGTTCCACGATAGGCGCCATCACGGCCTGTTAGGATTTGGGGTCGGGACACGCACCACAAGAATTCAAGAATGTCAGATTTTTCCTAAGGGTTCTGCAGCCTCTCGAAGATAAGTACACACGTCTCCGTACCGATCCACAATACTCTACTAAACCTGTTCATGACCAGGGAGTCCTATGTGACCTAGGCTCTGATACCAACTTGTCACGACCCTAAAAGCATGCCTCACAATCACTCATAATCAGCCCCTCGGGTAACCTCACAGCCACTGATGCCTCCCAATCACTCGTCACTCGGCACTCGGCACTCGCACTCAGTAGGTACCTGCGCTCACTGGGGGTGTACAAACTCCGAAGGGGCTTCTACAGCCCAAGCGCTAATATAAATCCATCTCGTGGCATCAATCACTCTGGCACTCGGCCTCCCAATAACATGCTGCGGCATGCAACCCAATCCAATATCATATCCTTACAATTAGGCACTCGACCTCACTCAGTCACCATAAGCAGTATAACATGCTGCGGCGCGCAGCCCGATCCTATAATATCCTCACAACATAGGCCCTCGGCCTCACTTAGCAAGAAACCTCTCAAAAAGCCGCTCGGGCTATCAGTAAAACAGGGTACTCGACCCAAAATATCATTTTAAATCATAAAATAATGTAAATAAGACTGAGTTTTGAAATCAGTTAAACATAATATGACTGAGTGTAAATCATGAATCAACATAGTGAGGAATAGTAGTAAATAGCCCCCAAGGGGTCCAAACAGGTCGGCACAAGGCCCCAAACATGGCTTACATCCCAAATATATCAAAAGCATAAAACAACGATTTATCACGTGATTTAAAAGCAATTACGCAACTCAATAGTTGCCTTGGGAAGAACCAAGTTCAAATCCCCCATCAGTGCACACCACACACTCGTCATCCAACGTGCGCTTCACTCCAAAACAGTGAGAAGATGCTAAGTCCGGGGTTTCATACCCTCTGGACAAGATTTATAGTCATTACTTACCTCAAACCGGCCCGAAAAGCTACTTCGTGATACTCTTGCCCCTCGAATCGGCTCCCAAATGCTCTGTGACTATCAAAATTAGATTAAAATTATCAAAATATGCTAGGGCAATGAAACCCATTCAAAAACTATCAAAATTGGGCACAACTCCTGAAATTGGCCATACCCGACCCCTGGGCCCACATCTAGGAACTCGATAAAAATCATAAAACCGGAATCCTCATTCCCTCACGAGTCTACCCATATAAAATTTACCAAAATCCGACCTCAATTGCCCATTCAAATCATCAAAAGAAATTTCCAGATTTTCCTCCAATTTCCCCCAATTTCAACTTTAATTCCTCAAATTACATGGCCAAAATCAAGGCTAAATTATGATATTAACTCAAATATGATTGAAGAACACTTACCTCAAGAACTCTATTGAAAATCTCTTTTCCTCCTTCTCCCGAGCTCTCTAATGGACTTTTGAGTTATGGCCTAAAACCCTCGTTTTTGAAACTTAAACTTTCTGCCCAGACCTTTTCTCATCGCGAACGCATCACTAGGATCGCGTTCGCATAGAACATTACAACATGCCCCTAATTTACATCTTTGCGAACGCACCATAAGCCACCTGAACGCACTGCTCAACCGCCCCAGGCCTTCGCGAACGCACATGCTATTGGGCCTGGGGTCCTCAAATGCCTTCTACCCTACGCGAGCACACAAAATCCCCCGCGTTCGTGGTGACCACTCAGCTCACCTCTCCGCGTTCGCACCCCCTAGCCTGCGATCACATAGAAAAAATACCCTCAGCACCTCAATCCCCCTATGCGAACACGAGACCACCTCCGTGAATGCATAGGGTAAAACTTTCTGCAGCAAGTACACACCAGAACAACTACTTCCAAAAGCCAAAAATCACTTCGTTAACCACCCGAAACTCCCCCGAGGTCCTCGGGACCTCAACCAAACATATCAATACATCCCATAACCTCATTCAAACTGAGTCGAGCCTTCGAAAAACCAAAAACAACACAAAAACACCAAAATCACATCAAATTCAAGCCTATGAACTTTGAAATTTCTAAATTTCACAAAGGATGCTGAAACCATCCAAAACACATCCGATTGACCTGAAAGTTTGCACACATATACAAAATGATATTAGGAACCTGCTCCAACTACCGGAATTCCATTCCGACCCTGATAACATATTTTCCACTGCCAACTAGAAATTTCCAAAAACTAGCTTTCGCCAATTCAAGCCTAATTCTACACCGGACCTCATTCCGAACACACTCCTAAGTACCAAATCACATAACGAAGCTATCTGAGCCATAAAATCGACATTCTGAGGTCGTTTATTAATAAGTCAACTCCCACTTGACTTTTTCCACTATTAAGCCAATTCAAGAGACTAAGTGTCTCAATTCTCACCACAACCACTTCGAACCCAAACCAACCGACCAAACACATCATAATTAGGTTAATTAACACATGCCAAATCTGAAATAGAGGAAACAGGGCTAAACTCTCAGAACGACTGACTAGGTTGTTATAAACTTGTAGCGGGGTAATATGTATGTGAAAAGCTACCCGCTTTATTCTCCAAGTTGTACTATACAAATAAAAGAATACCACAATAAAGTGGATGTTTATTGATATAAAAACCTATATCATAATAAACTTGGAGTTTATTGATAATGCATCCAGTTGGCATAATAAGTTTAGTCATGTCAATTTAAGTATGATGTGCAAAACTAATAGAGAATCCATATGGGTAAATATTAAAGAACTAGAAAGTTCTTTACGAATTCTCTTATGTTGCTTGTTCTCATTAATTAATAGACCAACTAAAATTGGGATTGAATCTCATGAATGCTGGAAATATCAAAGGTGAATATGGGCCTGTTCACCTGCCATGTATACCACATAAGATGCATCTATAAGATGGTTACATGTGCAATTATTATTAACCCGCAACCTGCTGTTTGCGAGGTAACTTGCTCAATAATTTAATTTAGAGCATAATTTCCAGATTGTCTATTCAAGATAGTTCATCTTGATAAATTGGTTTACATCACAATTGGTTTAGCAAAAAAACTTTATTGAGTGCCTCCACTTAATAACTAAACAATTGCTTATGAGAACAAAGTTTTCTATATCCGCTTGATATACATTATATACATAAGTATATTACATTCTCCCCTCACAAGTGGTTCAAGGTCAGGAACCAAATAATTCCATCTTATTATTATTAATGTGCGGTGTATATTTTGATTAACACCATAATGCACAAAGATGGGTTCCCAAAGTTGAGTAAGAAAGTTAGTTTTTCTAACATAAGGGGGGGACAAGAATAAATAGTTGAGAAAATGTTACATGGAATTAATTATCATTTCTAGATCCTCAAATAAGATAATATGAACTTGAAGTTCATAAAAAGATAATTCATTTACAATATATTGCAAAGCATGCCAGAAGCATTTGCCGACCCAAAGAAAATAATTATATTCTCATTGCAAATGCTCCTACTAAGTCCTAGAAGGACAAAGCATATGGTACACTTAAAGCGTATAGACAAATCGGTTCAAATAAACTTCTTGATAAAAAAGATGAGAAAATGATCAAAATGATCATAATAAAGGAGGCAAATGATCTAGAAGATCACATGACATAACACTTCATAAAATCTCAGGAGAGATTCAGGTACCTGAATATATTAATGAAGAGATCTATATGTTATGTCTTTATGAAAAGAAAAATATTGGAACCGATATAAAATATTCGTCGACGACATCTATCATAGAGCTAAGTATAGATGGGGATCTTAAGTCTGTCGATTATAGATATAAAGTAATTGCCAAATGGAAGAGACACAATTCGAATAGAATTTGTTTTATATGAAAGACATCCAGGTTTGGACTTGCAGTTCAAACACTCGAAAGTATAAAGTCAATGGTGTGTGCAATCACTTTCATGTATCTTATATGTCTGGCATGACATGAAACTTGATGCAAATCTAAAGTCTATTTATATGGCTTAAATGACTTAACTTATATGACAATTCCTGAAGGATATTGCTTAAAGCATATAGAATTCTTGGTCATGAAGTACTACATCCTTAGTGCAATTTGTGCACATTTGTATCTTGCTATAACTATAAGCATGATAATGTGATAGCGAGGAATTTCAAGGTGCAACATAGTCGTTGAAGTTAATATGGACGATTTATACATCAAATCTCTGCTGACGTCAACCTTCAAAAAGCTAGTGCACAAGATTGGAATGCGAAAGCTCAAGGATGTGAATTGATGCTCCCATAAGGGGGAGTTAATACGCGTTGTAATTTTTTTCCTTATAAAGTTTTGTCCCACTAGGTTTTCCTTGCAAGGTTTTTAACGAGGAAACCAAAAGGCGTATTGTTAGATATGTGTACTATTTTTTATTTACTAGAATTTTTTCCACTGGGTTTTATTTTAGTTAAGGTTTTAACGACGCACATTATTTATTGAATAGACATTCAAGGGGGAGTGTTATAAATAGAATTCGATTTAAGGTGAATGTCTATATTTTAGAGAGATCTTAGGGATTTTACTTGGTGGCTAAGTCACTCTTTCCCTATAAATAGAGGGTCCTATTCCATTGTAATTCATCCCAAAAAGTTCAATAAGAATTCTCTCTCCCTCTTTTTCTGCAATATTGTTCTTGTTCTTTTATTGTTTCATAACTGTTTGCTATTTTATTTTAACAAAAGACTACCATTATAGTGAAGGGGTTGAGCTATGACCTCTAACCTTTATATAATCAAAATAGACGTCGTAACAAAATTGCGTAAGGAAATATCTCGAGAAATTTATAAATATCAAATTAGGTTCTTTAGAAATATTGTGTCTTCCACAGCTGACACGACCCAAATCCTAATTCAGATCGCGATGGCGCCCAACAACAGGGTTAGGCAAGCCGATATGAAACACACTAGGTGTTACACTTCCCCTTTTGGTTAACAATTTAATAACTACCAATTTTAAATGGATAAAACACAATAATGATAAATGATACGAGATAGAACCACAGGTACAGAAATCAACCGATATGCACGTCGCATAACATATGCACAGCCAAAACCCAAAATAGTAACTGCGTGTGTGTGCCAGGAACTAGTGTCACAAGTGCCACGGGCAACTACTGAATACACAATAACTGAAATATATATACAGAGCCTCAGTTGGAACAAAAGACAGAGGAAAATGACGAGGAAACTCCAGGGTGCTGCCAGGAAGTCGCCAAGAAGGACACTCACTGTGAAGTATAGCCACTCGGTCAATATCTAGCACTGGACTGATAATCAGACGTACCAGCCTCCGGACCTGTACAGTCAAGTACAGAAAAGAAAAGAAAGTGCAGCATGAGTACATATTAAATAAATATGTACCCAGTGATATCCCGTCTAAACTTGAAGAAGTAGTGACGAGAGGTCGACTAGATACTCACTAAGGTCCAACAACATAATGTAGAACAAGATAAGGCTAAAGCAATAGGCATGCGAAACAGTAAGCAGCAAGTATATGAACACATAATGTAACACAAGTAAGAGCACCAAGTACCAATTCCTCTTATTCAACAATACCTTGCCAATACTGTCATATGTGAACCAGACTCAAGTGTACATATACCGACACAGACAAGACAACCAGCCGGAGTCATAAGGTAGGTCATAAGGACTGAGTTCATAAGCTCCCGACGATCGCGAATCATACCTGCGACTCGTGTGCTGACTCGATAGCGATAATAAGCTCCCCACGATCGCGAATCATGTCTGCGACCCGTGTGCTGACTCGATAATAATAATAATAATAAGCTCCCCACGATCGCGCATCATGCATGCGACTCGTGTGCATACTCGATAATAATAACAAGCTCCCCACGATCGCGAATTATACATGCGACTCGTGTGCTGACTCGATAAAAATAATAAGCTCCCCATGATCGCGCATCATGCCTACGACTCGTGTGTTGAATCGATAATAATAATATTACATATAGGTACATACGGGTACCGACTCGACTGTGAACTCAACAGGATTGTGTCAATATCATATCACTGATAGCCAATTAAGATTTACCTCATCATATTTTTACCTCTCCCATGTCATTTCAACAATAAACACAGTTTATAATACATACAATGGTTCAAATAAGGCACAAAATGGCATGCTTGTGGGCCCTACGGCTACCCGACATAGCAATATAGTCGCCACTTACGGATTGTCGTCACTTGGTACGTACGCGGCCCCCTCAACATGCACACATAGAAAACAAGGAACCTACGGGGACATTTCCCCCTTACAAGTTTGGAAACGAGACTCACCTCGTGACGATATCACCACTCGGGTCAAGGACGCGCCCGAATCTCCTAAATCTACACCCGATGACTCGCAACTAGCCAAATATAGTATAATTAAATCAATGCTAAGCTCAAAGAAGGAGAATTAATAAGAAATCGTAAAATTAAGCATTCTTGAAGGTTTTTGGAATTTCTAAGGGATGAATTACCCGAAACCTAAGGATCGTAATTACCTAATTTATTTAGGAATTCATGGCTAAAAAGGGATAATTCACTAATTATCAAAGCCCTAGGAATTTCTACTCAATTATTCCCATGATTTTGATGAATTAATAGAGGATTTAACTAGAAATTGATGTTTAAACTTGGTGTTAATAAGAAATTTACTTACCTCAAGTACTAGGTTGAATGGTCCTCTTGAAAGCTCTCAATTAACTCAAGGAAGAAGATGGAAATAGAGGAAAATGAACTTAACTCGCTATAAAAATACACTGCCCAGGGATTTACCCTATGCGAACGCGACGGAGGGCCCGGGAACGCGGAGGCTAGCTGGGCTAGACCTTCGCGAACGCAGCTGGAGGGGTGCGAACGCGAAGACAAACAGCAGCTGGGCCAGCCCAATTGGCTGGACCCTATGCGAAGGCGACGGAGGGCCCGCGAACGCGGAGGCTAGCTGGGCTAGACCTTCGTGAACGTGGCTGGAGGGGTGCGAACGCGAAGACAAACAGCAGCTGGGCCAGCCCAATTGGCTGGACCCTATGCGAACGCGACGGAGGGCCCGCGAACGCGGAGGCTAGCTGGGCTAGACCTTCGCGAACGTGGCTGGAGGGGTGCGAACGCGAAGGCCAGGGGGCCCAACCCATCGCGAACGCAGGATGGGGAACGTGAACGCGTAGAGCATCCGTAGCCCCTGCCCAATTCCTTCTTCGCGAACACGGCCATCCTCCCGCGAACGCGAAAAAGGAAACCAGATACAGAAAATTTTGGTTTTTCTAACTTAGCTCCCGGGGGTCTAAAACACCCCCGAGCCCCCCGGGACCCCGTCCAAAAAAACCGGCAAGTCTGTATTTGTGATACGGACTCACTCGTACTTCCGGAACGTGAAAAACAACAACAGAACTCAAAATTCAACCCCAAAACAAAATTAATCAAACTTAAGAACTTTGAAATTCTAGAATTCATAACATTGCGCCGAACGGGTCTATACTACTTGGAATGACCCCAAATTTTGCAGACAGGTCATAAATGACTATACGGAACTATTGCCGGCCTCGAAATTCCATTCGGACTTCGATTGTATGAAGTCCCATTCCAGGCCAAATTCTAAACTTAAGGAAATTCTTATTTCCATTTCGGGCGCCGAAACGCTCTCGGGTCATCAAAAACCCAAGCCGAACATACGCCCAAGTCTGAAATCACTATACGGAGCTACTGGAGCTGTCAGAATTCGATTCCGAGGTCATTTGCTCAAAATGTTTACCGAAGTCAAACTTGGCCAAATAGGCTAGCCTTAAGGAACCAAGTGTTCCTAAACCATCCAATTCATTCCCAAGTCCCGAACCACCCGCTCTCGCGAGTCATAAAGCACGAATAGCCGCTATGGAAGGTTTCATTTAAGGAAACGGGATCCTAACATGCAAAACGACCGGCTGGGTCGTTACATTCTCCCCCTCTTAAACAAACGTTCGTCCTCGAACGGGACTAGAATCGTACCTGGAGTGCTGAATAACTGTGGATATCTGCTTCGCATGTACTGATCGGACTCCCAAATTGCCTCCTCAAGTGGTTGGACCCTCCACTGGACCTTAACCGCAGATACAGTCTTAGATCTCAACTGGCGGTCCTGCCTACCAACAATAACCACTGGCTCCTCCTCGTAACCCAGCTTCTCATCTAACTGGATAGTACTGTAATCAACCACGTGCGAGAAGCTGGCGTGATACCTCTGAAGCATGGATACGTGAAATACTTGGTGAACTCCTGATAAGGCTGGAGGCAAAGGAAGCTCATAAGCAACCTCTCCAACCCGCTTCAACACCTCGAAAGGACCTATAAACCTGGGGCTCAGCTTGCCTTTCTTCCCAAATCTCATAATGCCCTTGATCGGCGAAACCTTCAACATAACCTTATCTCCTTCCATGAATGCTAGATCACGTGCCCGTTGATCTGCGTAGCTCTTCTGCCTAGATTGTGCTGTACGGAGCCTTTCCTGAATACTCTTCACCTTTTCCAAGGCATCCCTCACTAGATCTGTACCATATAGCTTGGCCTCGCCAGGCTCAAACCACCCAATCGGAGAACGACATCACCGACCATATAAAGCCTCGAATGGAGCCATCTCGATGCTGGACTAATAACTATTATTGTATGCAAACTCCGCTAAAGGCAAGAACTGATCCCACTGACCCCCGAAATCAATCACACATGCCCTGAGCATATCTTCCAGAATCTGAACTGTACGCTCTGACTGGCCATCAGTCTGAGGGTGAAATGCTGAACTGAGGTCTATCTGAGTACCCATCTCGCTGTGCAAGGCTCTCCAGAAGTGCGAAGTGAACTGAGGACCCCGGTCTGAAATGATGGACACCGGCACACCAGGCAACCGGACTATCTCACGAAGGTAAATCCGAACCAGCCTCTCTGTAGTGTAAGTAGTAGCCATATGATGAAATGCGCCGATTTGGTCAATCTATCCACAATGACCCAAACCGCGTCAACCTTCCGCAAAGTCCGAGGCAACCCAACCACGAAGTCCATAGTGATATGCTCCCATTTCCAATGAGGAATGGGCATCTGCTGAAACAAGCCTCCTGGCCGTTGATGCTCGTACTTAACCTGCTGACAATTAAGACACCTAGCCACATGATGAACAATGTCCTTCTTCATCCGCCTCCACCAGTAGTGCGGCTTCAAATCACGATACATCTTTGTCGCTCCTGGATGAATAGAATACCGAGAACTGTGCGCCTCTGCTAGAATCCTCTCCCTCAGGCCGTCAACATCAGGAACACACAATCGACCCTGGAGTCGCAGAACACCATCCTCGGTAATCTCCTTGGCCCTGCCCTGGACCACCGTATCCCTAAGCTCTGCTAGGCGTGGATCATCAAACTGTTGAGCCTTGATCTCTCCCAATAATGAAGACTGAGCAACCACATGAGCCAAAACTCGACGAGACTCTGAAAGGTCCAATCTCACCAATCGATTTGCCAAGGACTGAATGTCAAAGGCTAAAGGTCTCTCCTAAGCTGCAATGTAGGCCAAACTACCCATACTAGTTGCCCGCCTGCTCAAAGCATCTGCCACTACATTTGCCTTGCTCGGGTGACAGAATAGTGAGATCATAGTCTTTCAACAACTCAAGCCACCTCCGCTGCCTCAAATAATGGTCCCTCTTCTTAAGCAAGTACTACAGGCTGCGGTGGTCCGTATAGACCTCACAAGATACACCATATAAGTAATGCCGCCATATCTTCAAAGCATGAACAATCGTTGCCAACTCCAAATCGTGCACAGGGTAATTCTTTTCAAGAACCTTCAGCTGCCGTGAAGCATAAGCAATAAACCTGCCATCCTGCATCAACACACATCCCAACCCGACGCGTGAAGCGTTGCAATACACTGTATATACTCCAGACTCAGAAGGCAATGATAACACTAGTGCTGAAGTCAATGCTGACATGAGCTTCTGAAAGCTCGCCTCACAATCGTCGGACCACTGAAACTGAGCATTCTTCTGAGTCAATCTAGTCAATGGGGCGGCCATAGAAGAGAATCCCTCAACGAATTGACGGTAGTAACCTGCTAAACCCAGAAAACTCCTGGTCTCTGAAGATGAAGTAGGACGTGGCCAACTCTGAACTGCCTCAATCTTCTGCGGATTAACCTTGAAACCCTCACAGGACACCACATGCCCCAGAAATGCCACAGACTCTAACCAAAACTCACACTTGGAGAACTAAGCATATAGATTCTGTTCTCGCAAGGTCTGAAGCACAACTCTCAAATGCTGCTCGTGCTCTCCCAGGCTCCGCGAGTAGATCAATATATCATCAATGAAAACAATAACGAAGGAGTCGATATACGGCCTGAATACCCTATTCATCAACTCCATAAATGATGTTGGGGCATTAGTCAAGCCAAAGGACATCACTAAGAACTCATAGTGGCCATATCTGGTGCGAAATGCAGTCTTCGGGACATCAGAAGCCCGAATCTTCAACTGGTGATAACCTGACCTCAGATCAATCTTAGAGAACACACGAGCACCCTATAGCTGATCAAACAAATCATCAATGCGCGGCAGAGTTTACTTGTTCTTGATGGTCACTTTATTCAACTGGCGGTAGTCAATACACATCCGCATAGACCCATCCTTCTTCTTCACAAATAGGACTGGAGCACCCCACGACGACACACTTGGCCTAATAAATCCCTTGGCCAACAACTCCTCAAGCTGCTCCTTCAGTTCCTTTATCTCCTTAGGAGCCACACGATAAGGAGGAATAGAAATAAAATGAGTATCTGGAGCCAGATCAATGAAGAAATCTATGTCTCGATCTGGAGGAATGCCTGGAAGATCTAAAGGAAACACATCCGGAAACTCCCGAACGACAGGCATTGAATCAATGGTAGGAGACTCGGTGGTGGTGTCTCGCACATAAGCAAGATAAGACAGACACCCTTTCTCGACCATATGCCGAGCTTTCATGAAGGAAATGACCCGGCTGAAGGCACTAACTGAAGAACCCCTCCACTCTAACCTCGGCGACTCAGGAATGGCTAAAGTAACCGTCTTGGCATGGCAATCCAAGACAGCATGATGAGGGGATAGCCAATCTATGCCCAAGATGACCCCGAAATCAACCATATCAAGCAACAACAGGTCGGCTCTGGTCTCAAACCCACAGAAAGTAATCACACAAGCCCGGTAGACCCGGTCTACCAATATAGAGTCGCCTACAGGAATGGATACATACAAGGGAGAACCCAGTGACTCACAAATAACATCCAGAGAATGGGAAAATAATGCTGAAACATATGAATATGTAGACCTTGGATCAAATAGCACTGAAGCCTCTCTACCACAGACCGAAATAATACATGTAATCACAGCGTCTGATGCCACTGCGTCTGCCTTGGCTGGAATAGCATAAAATCTGGCTGGAGCACCTGATGACTAAGCTCCCCCAGGAAGAGCTGGAGCTGAATCACCCCCTCCTGACTGGCCTCCCCCTCTAGGATGGCCCCTGCCAATCCGGCCTCCACCCCTAGGTGGTCGAACAGCTGGTGCGGGACCCATAGGCTGGTGACTCTGCTGAATGGCCTTGCCCCTAAAGCGGGGGCAATCCCTCTTCACGTGGCCTAAGACCCCCCACACTCGTAACATCTCAGATGTGACATACCCTGATGGCCTGAAGAGTAAGAGTCCCGAATGGCTGGAGTGCGATGAGAATCATCTATCACAACACTGAAATAGGAACAAGAGAATCTCTGATGGCTGGAGTAACCACTGGATGGATTGTGAATGGCTGGAGGACGGTAGGAGCGCTATGGCATGGCACTGAACTGAGGCCTCACTGAGACACCCCTAGGAGGAAATGGAGGTGCTGAACATAAAGGCCTACTGAACTAGCTGGAGCGCCCCTGAAGTCACCTATGAATCTGGCCCTCTTATCCTGCTGACCCTGCTGACCTGGCTGACCCTGCTCCCTGCTCCTCGTACGGTAACCCTCGATCCGTCGAGCTATCTCGACTACCAGCTGGAATGGGGTACCCATCTCTACCTCTCTAGCCATGGAGGTCTTGATACCTGGATGTAAGCCTACCACAAACTGTCGCACTCTCTCAGCATCAGTGGGCAATATCATAAGGGCATGGCGAGATAACTCTGAAAACCTCGCCTCATAGTCAGTCACGGACATCTGCCCCTGCTCTAACCTCTCAAACTGACCCCGCAGCTCCTCCTTCTCAGACGATGGAATGTATCGGTCCAAGAATAACTGAGTAAACTGCTCCCAAGTAACCGGTGGAGAGCCTGCTGGCCTACTGAGCAAATAAGACTGCCACCATCTGCGAGCTCTGCCCTCTAACTGGAAAGTCGTGAAATCTACCCCATATGACTCTAATATCCTCATGTTGTGCAGTCTGTCCCTGCACCTCTCGATGAAATCCTATGCATCCTCTCCCCGCTCACCCCCGAAGGTCATAGGGAGAAGTTGGGTCCATCTACCCAGCAACTTCTGTTGGTCCATCTCTGCAACTGGCCTGGACTCTGGTGCTGCCACCCCAGGCTGAACCCCAATCACTGGTGGAATATATGGAGTACGATGTACTGCTGCTGCTGGTCCTGTAGCTTGAGCAGTAGGGGGTCTGAACTCCCCCTCCTTCCTGAGAAGTAGCAGGATCTGATGGAAGTATACCCGCCTGTCACATAGTATTCATGAACCTCAGCTTATGGCCCATGACCTCCTGGAATCCCGGCGCCGTCATAAAATTAGCTAGTGGTGGAGCTACTGGAGGCAGCTCATCGTGCTCCTCAACATAAGGATCCTCAATCGGTGCAACCGGTAAAGCTCTGGGAAGCCCTCGCCCTCTACTACAAACAGGAGCCCTACCCCTGCCCCTACCACGGTCTCGAGCGGCGGGGGTAGTATCCTCCCCTGGATCAGGAACATGTGAAGCACGCGTCCTTACCATCTGTGAGAGAGTAGAAGAACAGGTTTGAGTACATCACCGATTGCACGATAGGATATGAACAAAAGGAGTTTCTTAACACCCTATCACCTCCTGAAGATAAGTACAGACGTCTCTGTACCGATCCGCAAGACTCTACTGGGTTTGCCCGTGACTCGTGAGACTACGTGAACCTAAAGCTCTGATACCACGTTGTCACGACCCAAATCCTAATTCAGGTCGCGATGGCGCCCAACAACGGGGTTAGGCAAGCCGATATGAAACACACTAGGTGTTACACTTCCCCTTTTGGCTAACAATTTAATAACTACCAATTTTAAATGGATAAAACACAATAATGATAAATGATACGAGATAGAACCACAGGTACAGAAATCAACCGATAGGCACGTCGCATAACATATGCACAGCCAAAACCCAAAATAGTAACTGCGTGTGTGTGCTGGAAACTAGTGTCACAAGTGCCACGGGCAACTACTGAATACACAATAACTGAAATATATATACAGAGCCTCAGTCGGAACAAAAGACAGAGGAAATATGACGAGGAAACTCCAGGGTGCTGCCAGGAAGTCGCCAGGACGGACAGCTCACCGTGAAGTATAGCCACTCGATCAATATCTAGCACTGGACTGATAATCAAACGTACCAGCCTACGGACCTGTACAGTCAAGTACAAAAAAGAAAAGAAAGTGCAGCATGAGTACATATTAAATAAATATGTACCCAGTGAGTATCTCGTCAATACTTGAAGAAGTAGTGACAAGAGGTCGACTAGATACTCACTAAGGTCCAACAACATAATGTAGAACAAGATAAGGCTAAAGCAATAGGCATGCGAAACAGTAAGCAACAAGTATATGAACACATAATGTAACACAAGTAAGAGCACCAAGTACCAATTCCTCTTATTCAACAATACCTTGCCAATACTTTCATATGTGAACCAGACTCAAGTGTACATATACTGACACGGATAAGACAACCAGCCGGAGTCATAAGGTAGGTCATAAGGACTGAGGTCATAAGCTCCCCACGATCGTGAATCATACCTGCGACTCGTGTGCTGACTCGATAGTGATAATAAGCTCCCCACGATCGCGAATCATGCCTGCGATTCGTGTGCTGACTCGATAATAATAATAATAATCTCCCCACGATCGCGCATCATGCATGCGACTCGTGTGCTGACTCGATAATAATAACAAGCTCCCCACGATCGCGAATCATACCTGCGACTCGTGTGCTGACTCGATAATAATAATAAGCTCCCCACGATCGTGCATCATGCCTGCGACTCGTGTGCTGACTTGATAATAATAATATTACATATAGGTACCTACGGGTACCGATTCGACCTTGAACTCAACAGGATTGTGTCAATATCATATCACTGATAGCCAATTAAGATTTACCTCATCATATTTTTACGTCTCCCATGTAATTTCAACAATAAACACAGTTTATAATTCATACAATGGTTCAAATAAGGCACAAAATGGCATGCTCGTGGGTCCTACGGCTACCCGACATAGCAATATAGTCGCCACATATGGACTCTCGTCACTTGGTACATACGCGGCCCCATCAACATGCACACATAGCAAACAAAGAACCTACGGGGACATTTCCCCTTTACAAGTTTGGAAACGAGACTCACCTCGTGACGATATCACCCCTCGGGTCAAGGACGCGCCCGAATCTCCAAAATCTACACCCGTTGACTCGCAACTAGCCAAATATAGTATAATTAAATCAATGCTTAGCTCAAAGAAGGAGAATTAATAAGAAATCCTAAAATTAAGCATCCTTGAAGGTTTTTGGGATTTCGACCCCGGGTCCACACGTTCGGATTTTGAAAATTCCCGAAGGGATGAATTACTCGAAGCCTAATGATCGTAATTACCTAATTTATTTAGGAATTCATGGCTAAAAAGGGATTATTCACTAATTATCAAAGCCCTAGGAATTTCTACCCAATGTTTCCCATGATTTTGATGAATTAATAGAGGATTTAACTAGAAATTGATGTTTAAACTCAGTGTTAATAAGAAATTTACTTATCTCAAGTACTAGGTTGAATGGTCCTCCTGGAAGCTCTCAAATAACTCAAGGAAGAATATGGAAATGGAGGAAAATGAACTAAACCCGCTATAAAAATACACTGCCCAGGGATTTACCCTATGCGAACGCGACGGAGGGCCCGCGAACGCGGAGGCTAGCTGGGCTAGACCTTCGCAAATGCGGATGGAGGGGTGCAAACGTGAAGACAAACAGTAGCTGGGCCGGCCTAATTGGCTGGACCCTATGCAAACGCGACGAAGGGCCCGCGAACGCGGAGGCTAGCTGGGCGAGACCTTCGCAAACGCGGCTGGAGGGGTGAGAATGCGAAGGCAAGGGGGCTCAACCCATCGCGAACGCGTAGAGAATCCTTAGCCTCTTCCCAATTCCTTCTTCGCGAACGCGCCCACCCTCCCGCGAACGCGAAGAAGGAAACCAGATACAGAAAATTCTGGTTTTTCTAACTTAGCTCCCAGGGGTCTAAAACACCCCCGAGACCCCCGGGACCCCATCCAAAAGCACCGGCAAGTCTGTATTCATGATACGGACTCACTAGAACTTCCTGAACGTTAAAAACAACAACGGAACTCAAAATTCAACCCCAAAACCAAATTAATCAAACTTAAGAACTTTAAAATTCTAAAATTCATTACATTGCGCCGAATGGATCTATACTACTCGGAATGACCCCAAATTTTGCAGATAGGTCATAAATGACTATACGGAACTATTTCTGGCCTCAGAATTCCATTCGGACTCCGATAGCATTAAGTCCCGTTCCAGGCCAAATTCTAAACTTACGGAAATCCTGATTTCTATTTCGGGCGCCGAAATGCTCCCGGGTCATCAGAAACCCAAGCCGAACATACGCCCAAGTCCGCAATCAGTGTTCGGAGCTACTGGAGTTGTCATAACTCGATTACGAGGTCGTTTGCTCAAAATGTTGACCGAAGTCAAACTTGGCCAAATAGGCCAGCCTTAAGGAACCAAGTGTTCCTAAACCATCCAATTCATTCCCAAATCCCGAACCACCCGTTCCCACGAGTCATAAAGCACGAATAGCCGATATGGAAGGTTTCATTTAAGGAAACGGGATCCTAGCACGCAAAACGACAGGCTGGGTCGTTACAACAGCAAATTAATTTGATAAGTGAGATTTTGAGTAAATACTTACATAATCTTCTTCTAGACAAATCACACTAAGACCCGCATAACACGTATGGGTTTAGGAAAAGGATCCACTTCTCGCATGCTAAAGCAAAGAGGAAAAAAGATAAAGAATTGTTATAAATAGAATTGTATTTTATTAAAGTGAATGTCTATATTTTAGAGAGATTTTAGGTGTCACGACCCCAATTTCCCTTCGTAGGATAGTGTGATGGCATCTAATTTCTCAAACTAGGTAAGCCTAACATTCATGCAGAAATGACTAAAACAATTATCTAAAGTCTCAAAACTTCAACAACTATATAAAACAAAATCTGCAACTCAACATGTACAATTCCCAAAACCCAGCGAAATATAAGTCACCAGCTCTAAAAAATAGAACTAAATAATTATATACATCAATGTCTATGAAAGGGTAATGAAATAAGGAAATCAAGGGGAGAATGGGACTCTGAGGCCTGCGGACGCTGGCAGGTATACCTCAAAGTCTCCACGCTTGGACTCAAATCGCTGATGCATGGACTAGTAGGATGTACCTGGATCTGCACAAAAAGATGTGCAGAAGCATAGCACGAGTACACCACAATAGTACCCAATAAGTGCCAAGCCAAACCTCGACAGAGTAGTGACGAGGTCAGGTCAAGGCCCTACTAGAATAAATAAAAGACTAAAAAAATGTAAAGCAATATAATAATAACAGTAATAAAATTAACATTTAGCATATCAAGGTTAAGCTACACGGAACAAAGCAAAAAATGCAACGCGGAGAAATACAATTAAAAAAGTCTAAGGAAACAACAATCAAAGACAAGTGCAAAGAAATGGAGAAATGCCAAAAAGAGTCACTACCGAGGAAGCGCCTCGTAGTCTTAAATCACAAGAATAAATCACAATATCTCATATATCACCGTGTGAGCCTTTTCATTTACTTTTCAAAATTATTTTTCCGAAATAGCATTCCGCGTTTTAGCCCACCTTATCACACCACATGACTTCTAGTAGTTCTCCTACAAGCCATGCATATCAAGCCCACCTTATCTCAATGCATGCGTTTCAACCCCAAAGCCTTATACCACCGCATGCGTATCAATATCCAAACGTATCACAAATCGCACCTCAAGTGCCCAATATCATAACTTTCCATAGAAACCAAACAATAACATGAATTTCATAGTAAAGAGCCCATGGCTCAACCATAATGTACACAAGAGTCTCAACAATAACAATCGGAATAAAAAAACTCAATAGAATGGTATTTCACAACTTAACACTTTACCTCAACGTGAATCACGACATTCATATCTCAATATCAATTTCAACCACAAGATATTCCATGATTTAACAACTTCAAGTAAAGAGTTCAACGATCAAATAATGAATACGGAATAAAGGAAACAAGAACTTCAATTAAACATGTAGGGCAATTAACATGTAAGACAATAAGACAAGTAGACATGTGAAAAGAGGCTAGAAATGATGACTATAACATGTTAAGTAGCTCAATTATGGCATGAAAAGAATCTACATAGCTAAAATCGGTAATTTTCACATTTAGCCCGTCTACACACTCGTCATCTTGCGTACACGACTTTCACATATCACAATTATCACAACCAACACAATCCTAAAGGATAATTCTCCCACACAAGGTTAGGCAAGTCACTTACCTCAAATCACGCTGAATCAATTCACTCGTAGGCTTCTTCCTCATTATCAAACTCCGAGCGGCTCGAATCTAGCCAAAACAACTTCATACCATGAGTATAAACTATAGGAAACTAATTCAAACAATAAAATTATGATCTTTAAGAAAAAACAAAGTCAACCCAGGACCGCGCCTCGAGACCCAACCAAAATTTATAAAATCCGAACTCCCATTTGATAACGAGTACAACTATACAAGAGTTATTCAAATCCAACCTCATATCGCATTTCAAATTCCCAATTTTTAGCCTTAAGAGTTTCAATAAAATTTCTTTAAATTTCCAACTCAAATCCTAATTAGATGATAAAAACAATAATAGATTCGTGTAATTTACTAAAAGCGAGTTAGGAATTCTTGCCCCAATAATCTCCCAAAAATTTGCCTCACATCGAGCTCTCTAAGTCCAAATTATGAAATATGAGATAGAACCCTCGTTTTGCAATTTAAGTTATGCTGCCAGTGATTCCTTCTTCGCGAACACGGAAATTACCTTGCTTTCGCGAAGCACAAAAATGTTGCTGCCCAAAATAACACTCCGCGGTCGCGGAAAAACACCCGCAAACGTGAAACACTGCCTCATAGAGCTACGCGATCGTGGAACACACCATGCGATCGCGATGAACAAAAACGCGTGAACCTGCAGCCTCCTAATCCTTCTACGTGGACGCGACCTCTTTCACGTCTTCGCGATTCACAAATAACCAACCTTCCACGATCGCAGACCCCTTATCACAATCGCGTAAAGAAAACTTCCCCCTGTGCCAAACTACTCTTCGCAATCGCATTAATCCTCTCGCGATGGCGTATAAGGAGATAAGTAGCAGCAGATTCAACAATTTTCAACGTTCTGAAATGCGCCGGACATGGTCTGAATTACATCTGAGGCCCCCATGGGACCTCAATTAAACATACCAACAAGTCATAAAATATCATACGAACACGCTCGAAGCATCAAATCACATCAAACAACACTAAAATCACGAATCCTGCATCGATTCAAGCCTAAAAAATTTATGAACTTCCAAATTCCAAAACAAATGTTGATTCGTACAAAAACAACTCTGATTAGCCTCAACTTTTTCACACAAGTCATAATTGACATGGCAGACCTATTACAATTCCCAGAATCGAATTCTGACCCTGATATAAATAAAGTCAACTCCCGGTCAAACTTTCCAACCTTTGAAACCTTCAACTTTCCTACTTTCGCCAATTCGCGCCGAAACGACCTACGGACCTCCAAATCAACATCCGGACACGCTCCTAAGTCAAAAATAACAATACAGAGCTATTGAACCATCAAAACTCCATTCTAGAGTCATCCACACAAAAGTCAAACTACAGTCAACTCTTTTAACTCAAAGGTCCAACTTAGGGACTATGTGTCCCATTTCACTACAAAACTCACCCGAAATCAAAAAATACCCCGACAAGTCACATAACCACAACATAACATAGAGGTGGAAATAAATAGGTGATCGGGGATAAAACACTCAAAATGACCGACCGAGTCATTACATTCTCCCCCTCTTAAAACAAACGTTCATCCTCGGATGAGTATAGAGACATACCTGAAGTGGTGAAAAGATGAGGATAACATTTTACGCATATCATGCTCGGTCTCCCAAGTCGCCTCCTCGACTGGCTAACCCCTCCATTGAACCTTCATTGAAGCAATGTTCTTTGACCGCAACTTTCGAACTTGCCTGTCCAAAATGGCCACCAGCTTCTCAACATAAGACAAATCCTTGTCCAACTGGACTAAGCTGAAATCCAACACATGAGACGGATCACCGTGATACTTTTGGAGCATTGAAACATGGTATACGGGATGAACTGCAGCTAAAATAGGTGGTAGTGCAAGCTTGTAGTCCACCTCTCCAATCCTCTCAAGAATCTCAAAAGGTCTAATTTACCTAGGGCTCAACTTGACCTTCCTCATAAACCTCATAACACCTTCATGGGCGAACCCGAATCAAGGCCCGCTCCTAAACCATGAATGCAACGTCAAGAATCTTCCCATCTGCATAACTCTTCTGTTTGGATTGGCTGTGCGAAGCCAATCATGAATCAGTTTAACCTTTTCCAAAGCATTTTGAACCAAGTCAGTACCCATTAGCCAAGCCTCACCCAGCTCGAACCAGCCCACCGGAGACTGACACTGCCTCCCATGAAAAGCCTCATACGGAGCCATCTAAATGCTCGACTGGTAGCTATTGTTGTAGGCAAACTCTGCAAGCGACAAGAACTGATCCCAAGAATCCCCAAACTCCATCACACACGCACGAAACATATCATCCAATATCCGAATAGTAAGCTTGGACTGTCTGTCCGTCTGAGGGTGAAATGTTGTACTCAACTCAACCTACGTGCCTAACTCATGATGTACAACCCTCCAGAATCGCGATGTAAACTACTTACCCCGGTTAGAGATGATGGATAACGGCACACCATGAATTCTAACAATTTCGCGAATATAAACCCGAGCCAACTTCTCTGAAGAATAAGTAGTCACCACTAGACTGAAATGAGCTAACTTGGTGAACCTATCCACAATCACCCAAATCGTATCGAACTTCCTCTGAGTCCGTGAATCCCAACAACAAAATCCATAGTAACCCTCTCTCATTTCCACTATGGAATCCCTAGCCTCTGAAGCAATCCACGTGGCCGCTGATGCTCATAATTCACCTATTAACAGTTTAGGCACCAAACTAAATACTCCACTATGTCCTTCTTTATTCTCCTCCACCAATAGTGCCGCCTCAAGTATTGATACATCTTGGCAGCACCCAGATGAATGGAGTACTGAGAACTGTGGGCCTCCAGAGAATCACTCACACAAACTATCTACGTTGGGCACACATAGCTTGCCCTGCACCCGTAACACACCGTCATTCCCAATAGTGACCTCTTTGTCATTGGCGTTCTGAATCGTGTCCTTGAGGACAAGCAAATGGGGGTCGTCACACTGACACTCTCTGATGAAATCATACAGAGGAGATCGGTAACTACACAAGCCAAAACTTGACTCGGTTCAGAAACATCCAATCTAACAAATTGGTTGGCCAAGGAATCAACATCCAAGGCTAATGGCCTTTATGCTGCCGGTAGATATGCTAAATTGTCCAAGCTCTCCACTTTACGACTCAAGGCATCGGCCACCACATTGGCCTTCCCGGGATGATATAAAATGGTGATATCAAAATCCTTAAGCAACTCTAACCACCTCCGCTACCGCAAGTTAAGATCCTTCTGTTTGAACAGATGTTGTAGACTCCGATGGTTGGTATAGACTTCACAAGGGACACCGAACAAATAGTGCCGCCCAATCATCAAGGCATGAACAATAGCTTCTAACTCAAGGTCGTGGACATGATAGTTCTCCTCATGCACCTTCAGTTGTCTAGGCGCGTAGGCAATAGCCCTACCATCCTTCATCAACAACGTTGCGAGCTCATTACGCGACGCATCACAATACACAGTATAAGACCCCCAAAACCTGCTGGAAACACCAACACTTCCCAACGCTGTCTTGAGCTTTTGAAAGCTCTCCTCACCCTCTCCGGTCCACCTGAATGGAGCACCATTCTGGTTCAATCTGGTCATAGGTGCATCAATATATGAGAAACCCTCTATAAATCAACGTTAATACCCTACCAAACCAAGAAAACTCTAGATCTCAGTAGCTGAAGGAGATCTAGGCCAACTGTGCACTGCTTGAATCTTCTTTGAATCTACCTTAATCCCCTCACTCGACACTACATGACCCAACTAGGGGTGTGCATTCGAATCGGTTTATTGATAAATCGAATCGATTATTTGTTATCGATTTATCGATATCGATTTATCGATTTATCGATTTCGATTTCGATTTCGAAATTGTTTTTATCGAGTTATCGATTTCGATTTCGATTTTGTCCACTACGCTTATCGAGTTATCGATAAATCAATAAGATATACTAAAAAGACGACTATACCCTTATTCTACATACCCTTCCTTTACCTTACCCTTATTAAGTTATTATTTCCTAATTTCCCAATTCCCTAATCCCTCCCACCGACTTCCTTTACCCTACCCAGCTACCCTTAATTTTCTTTTTCTTTCCTCTTCACTCTTGACTCTTCCCAGATGGCCAGACGGCCAGACGCCCAGAGCCCCAGACCAGACGCCGACTTCCTACCCACCAGTCACCGACGCCGACTTCCTACCCACCAGTCGCCGACGCCGCTTCTCCCCCTATCCTCCTCTTCAGCCTTCACGAGTCACGAAGAACTGAAGAATACAAATTCATGCTGCTTCTGAGTTCTTCCCCTACTCGCTTCTTCTACTTCACGCCGACGACTTCTGCTTCAGTTCTGGCGCCGGCGAGGTACATCTTCTATTTATGTGTATTTTGAACTTTTGTTTCTTTTTCACTTACTTTGCTTAATGAATGCACTTCATTTTTTTTTTTTTGTAAAATCCAATTTCTAAATTGGTTATTTGTCCGATTTGGTTATAACCCTTCCACAAGGGTTATAAATTGGTTATTTGTCCCAATTGTGGTTATGGTAATGGAACCTAATTTCCTTTTTGTAGCTTCTTTTACTCATATGATAAATCAAATAATTGGTCGTTGTAGTTGATTTGGTATTGCAACTTTCAAAGTTGAAAAGAAGTTTATTCTGAGAATCTGATACAATACATGTTGTCAATAGCCACATCAGTAGTAGTACCATGGACACAAAGAGGGTGTTCAAAAAGCCACATCAGTAGTAGTAGATGCAACAATTGGAACTGCACTTGTCAACTTTTGCATACTACTACTACTACCATTTATTTGTACCTATAAAAAAATATCCACCATTTGTTTCTATTTAATATGGTTATTGGGACGAACTTGCTTGGGATGCAATAAAACTAAACATTTGAGTACATATGGCTGTATGATTTTGGGGTTGCAATGATATATTTACATGGATACTTTAAAACAATTAAATGTCATAACTATATATTACTACTACATACATGTTGTCAATAGCCACATCAGTAGTAGTAGCTGTAGTAGATTGTTTTCTAATTTTGTCATAAAACAGTTTTCTTTTCCCTCTTATTTCTTAGATTGATTACTATACTATCTATGAATGTTGTCATAGTATGATCAGCTTGTGTGGAAACTGGAAAGTGCTTTCTATGAAAGAGTGGCAAAGTTGATAGAATTCATCAAGATAAATCAAACCATCTTTGTTGGAATCAACTTTCTCAACCATATCAACAATATCTTTATCCTCCATGA